>JAHWXV010901165.1:0-11972 GCA_024586415.1 Phrixothrix hirtus
TAAAGGTGAATATTTTGAAAAACAATAAAACAGTTTGTTCCAAAAAATTTGTTTTCTTTCCTAGTTTTTGTAACTACTTAAGAGGCAACCCTCGTATAAGGTTGCAAATGTAGTAAACGAATGATAGACTTACTATATGCCTAAAGTCCAGATATAAGTTTATTGAACGCTTCCCATGATAAATAACAAACAAAGAACATTTTAGATTTACATTTAACTTTTATTTATTCATATTTGTACAAAAATCAGATTCATTATTATTATTTTCAAACTCTCTATGATTGTTGATGTAAGATATGAAAATTATGGAGCTGTTTTATTTCACATCAAATAACAGCTTACAAAGAATTATTAGATATATCTTACACTTTTTTGTTAGCTTCTTACTTCAATTACTGTCACAATTTTATAAAATATGAAAAAGTAAACTTGCATAATGCCAAATGTAAGTTTACAAAGTGGTTACTAGCAAATTTATAGTAAGTTCTCAAGGTTGTTGCTGCAAACTTGCATTAAGTTTAAAACAGGCTTACTAAATCCGCCCTTAAATTTTGAAATTTTATTTAATTTCTTATCTAAATGTAATGCTTTGATTTCTTCTGAGAAACAGTTTTGTTGACAAAGTGCAGAATTTAATTCAGCCATTGACAATGACATACTGAAATTGACATTCTTATTTTTTGCTTTCTCAGATATCCTAAAAATATAAGCGAAAACTCGTTACAATTTACTGAATTTAGACAATTTATTAATGAATTCATTGAACATATTCCCTTGTCCTTACAAAACTAATGTCTGCATTTCAATTTTTAATTCAGAATCATCCATCATTTCTAAGTTTTCATTTGATTCAATAATTTTTAATTCGTTTTTAAGAAATTTGGACCATTTAACTACATTGAATTTTTTGTTAAAGATTTAATAGTTACCCCACTGGATATTATGTCAACAGGGTTTTGTTGGGTAGATGCCTACATCCAATTGTTTAATTCTATTAATTCTTGGATTAGTGCTATTTGATTGGGAATAAAACTTTTATATTTGTTTGGAACATTTTTTTATTCTAGCAAGAGTAATTTTTAAATCAGTGTAAAGAATACAGTGAAAATTTTAAAGTTAATGTGTTGACAACCTTTGCTGCCAATTCCAGCCTTAGAATTGAAGTTGCTTTTAATGGTGCCACTTTAGACTTGGCACAAAGAAGTTGCACTGAGCTGCCTTTATCTTTTATGCAATGGAGGTAAATACACGCACCGTAGCCTTGTTCGCTTGCATCAACAAATACATGCAGGTCCACTTGAATTATTTTATTTTGCATTACCCAACCCAGAATTTTTAAATTGTAAGTTATCTTTAAATCTGTCAATAAAGATTCCTATGACAATTTAAAACGAAATGATAATGGTTCATCCCATGGAAGCTTTGCTTGTCATAAACCTTACATTATTATTGGCAGACCAATGCCAATCAGGTCGAAAAGACTTGAAAGTGCTAAAAGAATGGATGTTGATTTTAATGAAAATTTATATTCAAGTTCAACAGTTTATGGTGACCATTCTATTCCCAGAGCCTTCGTACTTTCATTTTCTTTTAAATTTATGGTAGAATAATCTATATTTATTTTATTTGAATTAGTAATCACTGAGAAAACATTTGATACAAATTTCCTTAAAGGAATTCCTGCATTATTTAAAATTGTAATTATGCCATTTACTATTTGTTTTACCTTTTTAAAATTTTTACCACGGTAAATAAAGTCATCAGCATAAGATAAATTTTGTATTATACTACTGCATTAGGATTTTCTCTGAATTTAATTAGAATTGAGAACAAATGATTTTGAACCACTGGATCATTTAACTGACAATCATTTATTGAAATATTAGCCAGACATCAAAAACTACACGGACCACTAGGAGGTAATGAGGTAAGAAAAATATTTATTTAGATTTATTTTGGTCATGTGACCAAGTACCTCGTACTCATTCATAAATTCATTTTTTTCTTAAGGTTTAAATCTTTGCTAATCTTTTATCCAACATTTGAAATCTATTTAGCACTCCTGTGTAGAAATTTCCTAAATTTTTAATATTACTATTGGCATTTTAACTATTATTCTACCATTTTTATTTTTCTTGACAGTTTCATGCAACATGCTTTCACATTTCTGTTTCTTGGGAGAGAGTAAAGAATTTGAGTTTTGAGGCTTCGCATTATCTAATTTTTGTATATTAAGATTGAATGTGTTGTCAGTGAAACAATAGTTTGCTAATGCAAGTAGAAATGTCTTTGGCTCTCTTAACACTTTTATTAATAAAGTCACCTGTTATTATGAAACCAAAATGTGATTCTATTAACGATGGCAAATTTTTTCCTAAAGATATTTTTTGTGATTACCAATGTCATAAAAATGAGATGCTCTGATTAATAATAAAATTCATATCTGCTAAAATAATAATTGTTAGAATTTTTAAAGCATTATTATTAAAAGATATTGATGAAACTGGAGCTATGATTTTATTTATTATTGGACATTTCAATTTTTGCTTGTATTTTGTATTTAATGAATTTATAGACATGTACAGATTTATTTATATTAGTTGTGTTATGATTTATGAATTTAAATTTTTCTGCTAATTTAGAATTGATTAAATTATTTGTGCTAGCTAAATCTAGCAATATTTAAAATCTTTTATAGCTACCATTACTGTTGATAACAAGGTCAATTTCCCATCCTGATTAAAGTTTCTACTAAAATGTATTCAGTGGTGGTCTTTGATTGAGTTTCACTTTCTTGCATTGAATCAACTGCATCTAATTTATTTGTTAAGTGCAACAATTCATTATGCCTTTTATTACAATGAAGACATTTAATTCTTGTTTTACATTCAAATTTATTTGAATAATGTTTCAAAGAATTTTTACAAGTTTTTAAATTATTTACCTTTTTAATTCTATTCTTTGAATTTGCCCAATTTTAACTTGTATACGTAGTAAATGAATAGGTAAATTATGTTTTTACTATTATTGTAACCATAATAAGAACATTTAAGTGGTTTTTCTTCAGTAGAATTGTAAATCTTTAATATTTCCTTGAAATCTAGTATATAATAATAGAAACATAAATGCATTTTTGTACGCATAAATCTGTAAAAGAATATTTAAATCACCTTTTCTAAAGATCGTTTATTGCTAGTTTTGAATATTTGAAAGTGAAACTAAAGTTAAATGTGAAACCAATGATCACTAAAATGAGTGACTAAATTATTTGCCACCAACCGTCAACCGTCCTTAAGATGGTAGTGCAACCCCCACTTTTATATTAAATTCTGTTGCAGATTATTAATTATTGAATTGAATACATTATATCGATGTAGATCATTACTTGCCACCAACCGTCCTCAAGAGGTTAACACCCCCACTTTTTTATTAAGTGATGTCCGTTAAATTCTGTTGCGGATTATTAATTATTGAATTGAATAGATTATATCGATGTAGACTGTTATTTGCCATCAACCGTCCTTAAGAGAGTAGTGCATCCTCACTTTTTTATTAAGCGATGTCCATTAAATTTTATACCGGATTATTAATTATTGAATCGAATACATTATATCAATGCATATCGTTATTTGTCACCAGCCGTCCTTAGGAGGGTAGTGCACCCCCACTTTTTTACTAAGCGATATCTGCTAAATTTTATTACAAATTATTAATTACTTAATTGAATACATTATACCATAGATCATTATTTGCCACCAACCGTCCATAGGAGAGGGTAGTGCACCCCCACTTTTTTTTAAGTAATGTCCGTTAAATTTTGTTGCGCATAATTAATTATTGAGTTAAGTACATTATATCGATGTATATAGTTTAAACAGCAAGTCATACTTTTCTTTCTGTTTTGATTCTAGAGGATTTTTTAAAGTGGGTTTGTTTACTCAGAAAAATTTACACTTCCGGAGATAATTTAATTTTTTTGATAATTTTGTTATTTGTTTCATTTTCAGAGCTGCATATTTAGAACATTACTGTCGTCACTTCAATGAAGTTTTCATCAATTATTAACCAATAATGATGTTTATGCAGTATACCTGATTCAAATCAAGTTTGCATATAGTGACTTCAAAATGTAACATTCAACTTGAGCAATTTGTTCAAATGGGACATCTCATATATTATTAGATTGTTAGATAGAAAATTAATTTTTACATAAACTGATTTTCTATGCCTACCTACCTCTAACCATTTTCAAGAAGAGAGCTTTTTGTACACAATAGTGGAATTTTTAATAAAGTCCATTTTTAAAGTTATCTGTAGCATAACATTCCTAAATGACAAAATCTTTATTAAACAATTGTCAATAATATTCTAAATATACAGATCTGAATATTATGAAGCAATGAGAAAATTATCAAAGAAATCAAATTATCCTGGGAAACGTTAATTTTTTGTAATAAAAATTATTCACTCTAGCAATTTAAAAAATCGAGTAGAATCAAAATAAGAGAAAAAAATGTGACATTCTATTTAAAGTAGGGGTGTTTATCTCAATTTCGGTTATAACCGGAAGTGACCGATAACTCGAAATATTTTATTTGAAAATATTTGAATGAGTTACTACTAATGCCAGATTTTGAATTTTTAACATTTACGGGAAGTGCAAAATATATTTAATGCATGGGTTACATGAAAAACCCTATATATCACTTTAATCAGATCAACATTTTCCATAGATTTATGAATACTTGGGTAGAATAAAATTATTTAATCAAATCCATAATTAATCATACAGTATAAAAGTTAACGGATATCTCTCTAAAAAAGTGGGAAGAACCTACCATTTTAAGGATGGTTGGTGACAAGTGACAATCTACAATCATGTAATGTATTCAATTCAATAATTAATAATACGTAATAAAATTTAACGGACATCAATTAATAAAATAGTGGGGATGCATTACCCTCATAAAGACGGTTAGTGGCAAATAACTATCTTCATTGGTATAATGTACTCAGTTCAATAATTAATTTTCCGCAACAAAATTTAATTGACATCGCTTAGTAAAAAAGTGGGGGTGCACTACCCTCTTAAGGATGGCTGGTGACAAATAACAATATGAATTGATATAATGTATTTAATTCAGTAATTAATTATCCGCAATAAAATTTAATGGACATCGCCTAATAAAAAAGTAGGGGTGCACTACCCTCCTAAGAACAGTTGGTGGCAAATAACGATCTACATCAATATAATGCATTCAATTCAATAATTAATAATCCAGTATGAAATTTAACAGACATCGCTTAATAAAAAAGTGGGGATGCACTACTCTCTACAGGACGGTTGGTGGCAAATAACGATTTACGTCGTTATAATGTATTCAATTCAATAATTAATAATCAGCAACAAAATTTAAAGGACATGTATTAGTAAAAAAGTGGAGATAAGTTACCCCTTTATGGACTATAAATGAAAAATCTAGTACCTCCCTTAAATAATGTCATATATAACAATATTTGGACATGTACAATGCTGCGAAATAAATTTGAGACATATATTCTATTATATGCAGTTATTAAGCAGTGTTGCCACATCTAAAACTGTGACTAGAAAAATCGTGGCTGTCTCCACACCCGTATTTAATTGACATTTCATCAAAGCATACAATGCATAATTTGTCCTGACTTTCCATAATATGTGCTTTAATTTTTAATGTATTAAATACTACATCATTAATTCCAGGTTTTAATTTAATATTTTCAGTTAATCTGGATAATGTTCTCCTACTAGGAACAACAAACAATGTTTCCAGAGAAGAATAACACTTTGGTCCAAGAAGGTAAATTTTGAGGCACAAATATTGAATTGTTGAGAGTTAATCTGGATAATGTTCTCCTACTAGGAACAACAAACAATGTTGCCAGAAAAGAATAACACTTTGGTCCAAGAAGGTAAATTTTGAGGCACAAATATTGAATTGTTGAGAGTAACATCTTCCTCCTCCAAACTTGTGCTGCAATTGAAACTGATGCAGCAAAAATTGTAGCATCTCACTGGAAAAATATTTTGCCAAGATTTGCTTCACATCTTCATGTGTTACTTTATCTACCAATGGTTTCCGATGTTTTTTAATTGCTCCATCTAATTATCTTTATAAGTGAACTATTTTAGTTTCCAAAGTCTTTACTTTACGGTGTAATATGTCCTTTCGGGAAGTCCGCAAACCTAAACAATTATCAGTTTGGGTAGTCATAGAAGCTCTTACTGAAGAACCTACAAGCAATAAAGGTAAAAATTATTTGCAACAAAAATAGCAAAATTAAATCAAGCATAAATCGATAATCAGTAATTACCTATTAGCTCTATTTCATCATTTATTGTTTTTGTGTACAAGTAGATGGGCCAGCATTGTTCACAATGAGTTTAGGAACTGGATTTTTATTCCTTTTCCTATTACTAGAGATGATCTTACTAGAGAATCTATAATCAATAAAGATAAAAATTATTTCAAACAAAAAAAGAAAAATAAATCATGCATAAATTGATAATCAGTAATTACCTATCTCATCATTTATTGGTTTCTGTACAAGTAGATGGAGAAGCAGATGAGACAGCTTTGACCAAAAAGAGTGTGGGTGCTGTATTTTTACATAATTTATTTATTTCTCTATTACTGAACATTAACTCTTTAAAGTGAATTGCACAGACTCTGTAATATGAATTGTACAAAGAACTTCCCAATTGCATTTATTTAAGCAGTGCCAATTTCCTGTATGCTACTCCCATTGTTTACACCTATAAAAATGTTGATAACAATATCCAATTAATAAGTGCCATAAACACAAAAATACTTAAATAGCTACATGTATGTATATGTATGAACATACCTATGAATCCTTTTAAATAATCTTTCTTGCTAGTAATGCAATCACAATAAGAATATTTAAATTGTTTTAAATAAATACATAAGGATTATTCAAAGAACTTTTAATAACTTATATGAGTATATAAAATAACTGTTTTTTTTTATAACTATTGCATTATAAAAACGGTTACCTATGCAGCCCCTGGTTTGTATATGAACTGTATTCTTTTGAATATTAATATTGCAAACAGACTCTTTCTAAGCGAATAAGTACATTCTTTGTGCATTTTTACAATAAAATTCACCACAAAAAAGGAATAATCTTACCTCTCAGAATCCTTTGGAAATCTGAACATTATAGTATTTTTGTGAGCATATGTCTGTACACAACTTCTCACTGCACACAGTTTTTTATTATTCGATTGCTACACATACTATTTAATTTTTAATGTTTTAAGACACGAAAGATCAACATCAAAGGTTATAAATAAACTAAACCTTTAAAAGCTATAGTGCTGCTGGATGGTGACAAAACGAAGTTCCAGCTGGTGTTTAATTAATATTCTGAAAATTGCTTACTTGTCCCTACTTATGATATATATACGCTGGCGGCACCTTGTGTTTTTTGTTCCTCAGTTAATAATGTGACCTGTTTACTTTGCGAACATACATTAAATTTTGATTTTGTATTATTTTTATTATGAGCAGTTTTTTCCAGAGCTACTTTTTGGTTAATGTTCCAAAGTTATTTTTGGTTTTGATATATTTATTCCTTAAATACAGTGTAATAATAAGTACGAACAATTGGTGGTCTTATTTATTTAATTAAAATTGTATTTTAATTACGTAGTGCTAATTTGCCTAAATACATGATATGACAAGTATTATAAATTTAAAATTGCTTTAGTTGGTCTCGAGTGTCACATGTTTCTTGCAGGTGTGTCATATTTGACAGATAACGCTCGCTTTGAGATCCTCAAGGTAAAATTCTAGTATATTCATTTATACATTTTCATGAACAAAGGCTTCTTATGATACTGAAATATTTCGATCAAGGAGAGGCTACTTTACATTAAATATACAAACAATTTCAAATGCTAATTTGAAAATTAGAAACATCATAGCAAGGAGGCCTGGCTGGTCCCATGATCAAACAGTATTTAATAATAGTACTGTGAAGTAAACTTTTCAAAATAACAGACATGGACGCTATTCTTACTTGGTCATAGTGAATATAAAATTGAACCGTATCTCATAACACCTTTACAGAATATACAGACACAAGCCAAAAACTTATACAATGAATCATTAATAAGGACGCTTAATGTAGTTGAACGGCAATACAGTGTGTGGAAAAAAAGATTCTTAATTTTAAGTTTAGGGATTCGCCTTCAACTACCTACAGCTATGTGTGTAATAGTAGCCACAGCCATGTTGCATAATATAGCTTTGAAAATGAATGAAGTTGTTCCTGAAGATTAGTTAGCGTTTATTGATGAAGAGCGTAATAAAGATGAAAATCAAGAAGTAGATCAAGGTATTGATAGAGGGCAAGATCTTCGGGCACTAATTATTAATAATCATTTTATACAACTTTAATTAATGTATTTCTGCATTATTATACACATTATATAATAATACATTGTATAAATTTTATCGTTGCATTTTATTTTTGTTAATACATTTATTAAAAATATAAATATACATATTGTAATGGTAAAATAAAAGTAAAAATAATTACATATAGTTAATACAATATTACAAATTATTTTTTTGGTATTGTCTTATTTGCAGTTCAATTAATTGCATTTTCTTTTTGTGTTCTTGTTGTTGCCGTTCTTCTTCTCTTGCTCTCTTTCCAACCTTCTTTGGCATTCTAGTTGGTTTCGTTCCTCATCTTTTGCTTCTCTCGCTGCTTTTAATTTTTGTGCTTCAATTTCTGAATTTCAAAAATTCTATTTTTAATTTGTAGAATTCTTCTTTACGTTGCCTCAACAAACTTGAAACTGTTTGTCGTAATTGTTTTGACACGGGTTGTTTAAATCACTTTGGCACATAATAATTCCAAGTGGTATCACGAGTGCGCTAAAAATTATAATTATTTATATACAGAAAAGAATATATATGTTGCTATAGGTTAGATTTTCAGTAAAAGGGTGGTTTAATTATTAGGCATTCTTACATGCAATTAAGGTTTTCTTTATGTAAATGTTGGAATTTATTAAATATAAGCAAAAAGGATTATTCTTGTAGTTCTAGATGAAGAATTGACAAAGTTCAATTAAAATAAAATTTTAAAAACCCGGGATCGGTATCGATATTAAATTAGATCTAACATTTTCAGTTTATTTGAAATATCTATGTGCAAATATTTTATTTGGCCTTCTGGCGCCTACCGTGCCTTGTTGGAATTCTTGTTAGGGTATACAAGGATTATTGTAACAATAGGATTATCAGGTAGAAATGTATAAGGTAATGTTTCAAGAAGCGCCTTCCTGTTAGTTTGCATCTAACATGACACCAGTCACGTTCGATTATTTTTTCAATAATAGTGGTAAAAATTGTATTGAAACAGTTTAGTTCTGTATCAAAATTGGAACAACGGTGAGTCATATAGGAACTGTTATATTATGAATAGTGATGAGAGTTGATACGATAAGTTTATTTGTTGACGTCAAGGTATCTACAATATGTAGACAACTATATCGACGTCAGTGATGTATATTATAATACAAAAATGAGATTAAGAATAACTTGTCTTGTCGGTTTTTCACTTACAAATAAAAGATCTAAATCTGTAGAAATAATATTTATATTGATATCATATTACTGTCAACTATCGCTGTTTCTTTCAAATCTAATTGACAAATAGAGCTTATACTTACAGCAAAGTAGTTATTATAAAAATCTAGATGGTTTTATCATATTTCTCATATTTACTGCAATCCCAAAGATATTATTTATAAAGACAGATACCTAATATTTGTCTGAATTTGTTAGCATCCACAGTCTACTCAAATCACTTATTGAAAACACATTTGTTGACAACCCGTCGTCAACTGATTGATTATCAATAATATAGTCAAACTAAGTATCACTTTTTAGTATAGTGAAATGGATCCTGACAAAGAAGCTTTGTTACTGAAATGGTATGAAGAAGCTCAGTCTGATATTGATGAAAATATCGAAGGTGACAAAAATGTATCACTATCTAATGCAGAATCAGAACATAGCGAACATTGTTCAGACACTGAGCAGTCAGAAGAAGAGTGTCAGATTCCAGAAAATTTATCAAGCATGCAAATTGCATCAAAGAAATTGTATTCTGTTCCTGTATATGTAGGTAAAGATGGAACAACTTGCTTAAAACATAACTTTCTTAACATCCAGAGAAAAACTCCAAAGAAAATATTATTAACAAGCTACCAGGCGTAAAATGTTTTGCCAAAACTTGTAAAAATATGTACGATTATTGGAAATTATTTCTTCCTGATGAGACTATAGAAAGAATTGTTCATTATACAAATAAGAAATTAAAACTAATACGATTAAAATATAAAAAGCCGGACCATGTGCCTTCAACAGATTTCATTGAAATGAATGCATTTATTGGAATACTTTACTTGGCAGGTGTGAAAAAGGGAACAGCACCTAAATATAAATATATATATATAAAAAAAGTTCTTTGCCGCTTGTATGTCTCAGAATAGGTTTCATCAGTTGGTTAGAGCGATTCGGTTTGATGACACTGAAACCAGAGAAGAAAGGCCACTGTTTCGAGATTTATTTGAAGAATTTGTTAAAAAATGCAACGAGTATTTCTCTCCTGGAGTGTACCTTACCATCGACGAAATGTTAGAGATGTTAAGGGCAAATGCTCATTTAGACTATAATGTGTACAAGTATAATATAAAAATTATAACCTAGTTGTTAAAAGAAATCTCAGGGTTTACGTTTTACAATAAAGTACTGAAAAGATCGTGGGTTCTTCAATTCGAGCTGCGATAACTTAGATGCAAATCTATTGAGGAAAACCCTATAGCCGGATCACTTTTAAAGGTACAACTTAAAAAATAAATAAAGGCCATATGCAGAGGGAATGCTTTAATCTCTCTGAGAATGCTTCTTATAATTGATTTTGGAAATTACTACAATTGCTTAATATTTAGGTACATATTAGATCAGTAATCTAATAAATTGAATATAATCGTACTTGACATTAATTTTCAATGACTTTAAAACAACAAAAGTGAACATTAATGTAATAGCGTAGGCAAGCAATAAAATACTTTCTATGTAAAAATTTTAGCCAATATTAATAAATATATTTATTAAATATTATTCAGTTAATAAACAATTACTAATTTATGAACTCCCCGAATAAATTTAAATTGGACCAATTTAAAGGACAGTAGAAGCATAATAATTATTGTCCGAATAATTAACAGGCCTAAAAGTAAAAATAAGGATTCACTTCTTACGGCTCACAAGTTCGCTTATTGACAAACACAACTGTGTAAATTGATTTAATCCCGATATAGTTAACAAAATGCTTGACGTACAATGCTAATAAAGTAATTACTACTTATGATCTTACTAAATATTAGTACTGTATTATATCAAAATAATGGATAGTTCAATTACAATAAATATTGTCACTCACAGAGATTTTAAAGATGTAAATTTTGGATGAGCATATTATTTTGCTGAATAGATAATTTCCACAGAATTGACACGTGCCACTTTGTTTATTGTATTAGTTTGAAATTCAGAAGGAGGACGCTTTCCAATTATATCAAACATAAGATGCGGCAGAGAATCTAATTACACCAATACGTGTAAATTGACAAGTATTCAAATTCACCTATTTCTTGCACTTAACGAATGTAACAGAAAACTACATATACAAATTAACATTTATTTGTATTCAATACAAATCAACTTTTTACGTCTATTGAATTAAGGAATGCGCCCAAAAAATGGCAGTTTGTTATCCTACAGGGTGTCCAGCGATTCTAACAAAAACAATTCAAGCACATTTCAAGGTTTTTAAGGCAAAATAATTTAAAAATCAAGGTTAACTCATTTAAGTAAGCAAAACTTTTA
>JAHWXV010901175.1:0-14553 GCA_024586415.1 Phrixothrix hirtus
ATACTATGGAACATGTTTCCTTAATTTAACATTCATAAAAAAATAACTTACAAGATATACTTTAATTCCAAAATTGATCTTTTAAAATAACTATAAATATGTAATTCTCTACAATGAGCCATCATTTTTAAAAATATGCATATAGTCATATTATAAATCATGTATTTCAAGTTTTTACAAGGAAATAGTTATGTATTACAAATTAATTATAACAGTTATTGTTTAGTTGCGAAAGGATATCTATAGAATAATAAAAATAGCATAAAAACATTTATCGCTTCCAATAAGACAAATTCAAAGCATAAAACATTAAAAGTAGTTTATGAAATGAACTTGTCTGTTTTGTGCAAAACAAAATTACTTACCTACCATTTACAAAGATTAGAATGTTAATTCTTAAGCCGGATTATTATCTTGCTTAGAATGTGAAAGTTTCGTAAAACTATTTTAAATATCTACAAATGATGTGCATTTTCTTTGTCTTCAATTGTACATGAATATAGCCAATTTATTGAATAATTTTTATTGATTATTATTCAATAGATTATACTATCTAATTGGCTATATTCATTTACATCTAATAATCTTAGATTAACCAACCTTTTGGGGAAGACTTCATTTATACGATTGTTACAATTTATGAACTATACCCCAAATATTATTACAAATCCTTTTACATATATGCTACGTAAATATTTTTAGTTGCTTTTACTTTGACAACGGTCTTGTTAATAAAATTGAAACATAATAACCATATCAGGTTGATATTAATGCTATATAAAATAATAATTGGGAGAGGCAAAGTTTTGAATTAATTAATAGATTATTATCTGTATTGTGCAATTTTGATGAAAATATGGAGGAATTGTCACTTAATATTATTTTTTTGGTATTATTTAACTAATAAGTTGAACACATTTGTGTTTATATTTTTTATTGTTATTTATAACCCTTATAAAATGGTTTATATAATTTGCATTGTAATGGATAGTTCGTGCTTTTGTATTAAATTCGTACCAGGGCAGAATAGTGTACTGCACGATTCAACATATTTCACAACAGCTCAAAGAAAAGATGCGGGGATCAGGCCGCAAATAATCGGAATTTAGAGAATCGTATGCTAATTTAACTTAAAGTAAGACTGACCTGACCACCAGGCCTTTTACCAAAAGTTGTAGTTTGAACTTACCTTTGGGAACTTTACGACCGCCCTCATATGAAGAAATGCCAAAATGTACGTAAAACGCGCAAGCTAAGTAGAAAAATAAATATAATTGCTTTCAGTAAAAAAAAGAACTAAGTGTCTAATTAGAATTAAGCGTGATCGTACTTTGCGAACACACCATGGATAATTGCATAATATCGCCTTAGCTATTAACGATACTAAAGTATTGAAATACAGTTTTGAGCAACGACAAGTCCAGAATCATTTACCTTTTTATTTAAAGGCAATCTTTGGCTTATTACTTACTAACACAAATAAATTTGAGTAAAGTCAAATGATTATTAATCACATCTGTAATAGTAGAAACTGCGTTCTTGATAAATTTCAAAGCATATACAACTTAAATTTCTTGAAGTGATATTAAACAAAATTTTCGGAAAAACAGTAGTAGGATTTACGTACATAATAATTAATAGAAATGTAAATTCTTTACTAATTGACCTAGTGAACGATAAAAATCCCACATAATAGCTGGCAATCAGACCAGTCTATGTAAAATTAAATATTTAGGTAATTATTAAAACGGCCTCCCCGTTTGCAAGTTTAACTGTTAATCAAATAAAGCTAATTCATAAGTACGTAAATTATTAGTTAAATGAACAAGATATGAAAATACGATTATTTTGAATTTAATACCAATCAATTTTAGGCAAAATATAAATTGTAAAACAAGAAAATGTATCGTGTCTTTAGTTGAAATGATAATATAGCGTTTTTTAGACATCAAAATGTAGTGAATTTTAATACAGTAGTTAAATCAGATCGACGTAACAACTCATTTTGATTTTAACAGAGACTTAGTTCTTCAAAAAATAACGACAAAAGGATTTTAACAACTATGATTCCGGCCTTCATGGAATTGATATTACAAGGCAGCGTCACAAAATAGTACATAACGGAAATATTGCTATTATTTTAAATCCTTAAGACAATTGGCAAACGGGAAGGCACATATAGAAGATCAGTACTCGTATAAGGGATTCTACGACACCAGATGTTTCGCTCATTATCATCCACCTACAACTGGACATAATTAAATAAGTATGCCGCCGATGTGTCGGTACTAGATAACGGTAGCGTCCAAAGCTGATTATAGCCGAAAGCAGACATAAACGGAAGTAAAAGCAGTAAGTACAAATTTACAATAGGCAAGGACTTACTTAATAGAAAAAGAACAACTGGAAATAATACTAGATTGACAAGCAACAAGGAATATAACATACCGGATCTCATTAGACGTCAGCACTAGAACTAATTAATGAAGGCGACATACAACAAATAATTTATCCGAAAACATATAATTCTGTATCACAATTCTTAAAACAAGACTCGCGTTAACATACATATTCAGTCAAACTTGAAAAAAACTAGTTCTAAATCGGGTTCGCTATTACATCTGTTATCTCGTATAGACATGAAAATGGCAATCCAATTCGAAGTTTTATAATTTTAGAAACAGAAAAGTGCATTTACTACCGGCACTATAGTTACAAATTATGCCAAAGAAATTTATTAGAAATTTTATGTTAACATAAAAGCTTAACATACAAATTTACAAAGCACAACATCTCAAATAATAATTCTCATAGCGCGTCATAAAATACAATGGCGTGAATCTCAATAGGTTTAAATCCCCTAAATCAACTATATAGCAAGCTTAACTACTAAACTAGATCAAAACAATTGTAACAATTAACAAATTTACCGTGACAGCGTTCGTAAAATATTATTTACCAAAAAAAATAATTACAAATATTTGTTTTATATTTTACAACAACCGTGCGTTTTTATTTCCAAACATTGATTGTGGATGATGTGCGGTGGAGCTACCAATTCGTTTTTATTCATTTGATTGTTTTAAAGTGAATCTACCAAAACCTTTCTTTATTAATATATTTATACACCGGTTGTTAAACATTCCACGATATCGATGAGGTGGTTGTTGCTTGATCGATAATCAAATTAAAGTTAGGATTATAATAAACAGTGTATAACCTACAAAAACCTTTTCAATAGGTATAATATATTGCGAAGCAGCATGTTAGTGCTCGTAAAAAACTTACTAATTCCTTCAGATTTAGAAGAAAAATTATTTGTCTTGTGAAACCGCTTTAATTCACTTTAATAATACAATACTACTTGTGGTCGTCTTTGTTTAGGTTCAAAACAAACGACAGACAATGCGATTTACACTTCTCGTTCAACACGTTTAAACATATTATAGTAACCTTCTCGTAGTTATACAATTATTAATAAAACACTGTTATTTAAAAGCTTTGTTGTATCCCTTTATATAAGATAGTAAGAGCGCCTGTAATTTTGACAATCTATATAACATTAGTTATTTGAAGGCATACTGTATATTAGGTCATTTATAAATAATAACCTATCATCATGTAAATGAATTTAAGATTTAAAACTATTGGGTATTCATACTTTATAAAATTAACATTTATAAAAATATTTCTTTTAGTTTACCAATAATAAAAAATCTTGTGTGAGACAACACGCGACTTTCTCCTACGTACATAGATAAACAAATATGCAAATGTTCATACGTAATTAAAATATTATTTACATTTATTTTGGGAACGATAATTGTAACGGTCACCCATCCAAGTTACCGGACACCTAAAACCCTGCTCAACTCCAGAGATTTTCTCTGATAACTCGCTTCAACGCATTTTTTCAGGAAAACCTCTAAGTTCACGTAAAAGTGTATCAAGGACGTAAGAACCGTAGCAACTTTAAACAAAATTGTTAAAAATGTTTTCGAGAAAATCGCAAAACACTTAAAAATCGCAAGAATAAAGCGGCACTTCCGGTCATTCGATTTTAACTAAATTCTTGCTGTCTCAGAATATACAAAAAATAAATATAGTTTTTGATTTTTATGTAATGATTACTTTTTGAGGAACATTATTTAAAACCAATACTCCAAGTACTTCCGGTTATTCGATTTTCAAAAATTTATTAGAATAACTTCTTGCTTAATATAAAACTAAATTAAGTAGTTAAGGAGTATGCTAAGTTTAAACAAAATCATTAGAAGCGAGTTCAAGAAAACCATGAAAATGAAGAATTCCGAAAATATCTACTTTTTTAAAGTTAAAAATCGTATTATTAGATAATATTACGTTATATTTACTCAACTATAAAAAAAATAAATTTCTGAACTCCTACAATAGAAACCAATACAGGCCTGTAAAGGAAATCATGAAATTGAAAGCTTAATAAAAGCATATTTGAAATATATATCACTCCAAGAATGAATCACTAACGTTTATGAATTAAATGCAACACTACATCGGGTTTAAAGACAGAATTCCTATTCGTGCTGAATCGTACAGAAAATTTCAATATTTAAAACATACAGCAGCAGAATAATATTGGAAATTATAAATTTTTTTGGTCTTCTCCTATATAGATTGTTTCGAAAGAACTAAATGCTTCAAGCTATTGAAAACTTAATAAGAAGGCGATAGAGTATCGCTTGTAGAATTTTACAGATTTTTAGATAAGTTAGGTCGCTGTTTATACTTTTCAATGTTGGAATCAGCCTCAAGCTTTCTTGTAACTAAAAGGATACAATTATATTTAAAACTGGAAGTGATTATTGTGAATGTTTAAGAATGCCGTTTGGTTTGAGCATTCCACCTCTATTTTTCAGCGATCGATTTATAATACGCTAAAGGAGTTGAATAACAGCAAAGTGTTTACTCTGTTCAGATGACAATATATTTTAGCACAAATTTGGATACGCAAATTTAAACTTTTAAATTAGGCAAATTTGAAAATCCATTTAGATAAATCAGAATTTTTAAAATCCAAGTGTCATATTTATGACACATAGTTATGCCACAAAGATTCAACGCAATACTTCAATTCAAAATTGTTCTATTCCAAAAATGTAAAACTAATTAAGGTATTCCCTAAGCGATTCTACCACTACAATAAATTAATAAAACATTGTGCATCAATAATAGAATAGTTGCTAAACGTCTTAAAAGAATAGAGAGATATACAAAATCCTAAATATACATATAGACTACTTAATGTGTGTAAAAATCTACGAACAAATGAACTTTTACTGCAATACCTATATTTCTCAAGGCCATTTGATTTAACGAATAATATCAGTAGCGTAGCTTTAGGCGCAGTGCTACCAGAAGGTCTTATTGGCAAGGATTTACCGATAACTTACGCTAGCTGGACTTCTAACAATACGGAAGCAATTGAAAATACATATTAGCAATACTTTATTCTACCATATATTTTAGATCGTACCTATTCGATAGCAAATTAGTAAAATTGCGGATTATAAACTACTACGGAGAATATTTTCTTGGAGGACATGCAGTTAAATCTTAATTAGATTGTATGTAAAACTGTAAAGACATAATTATGAATTAGTCTATAAAAGAAGTACGTAGAATTGAAAAAAGAATTTTTGTTTGAAATAATACCAGGCCCACGTAATTAATAAATAAAAACTCGTATCAATTCTATGGTGTTTCTTTCTACCTTTATTTTAAGCTAATTATTCAATTTGGAAATGTGCCATATTATTAAGGTTGAAGGAATCACCCGTAATTTTAGGTTTTAGTACGTAGATGTAAAACATATCTTATCACTTCTGTCAATATAAATTAAAAAACTCAACTACTTAGGAGCTAGAATTTATTTATTCTTATCTTACTTAGATCTTCCATCATAAGAAAGTTTATTTTGTGAACCTCTATCAATAATAACAATAGACAAATATTTTAGCTGTCAAAACCAGTGTATTGAAAAAAATACAAAGAATGCTTATAAATAGCATAAATAGATTAAATATAAACATAGAAATATAACCCATTGAAGTAACGCCCACTTTCTTTGGAACAATAGATAATTTCACTGGACTACAAAGATTTTTTGAGATAACAATCAATTAATTAGTTTAATTTTTACTTTCAAAATTTATCATGGAAATAATATAAATTTTTATTAGCTTTAGTTATTTAACCGTTTACGTTTACACAGTGTGCGTTTGATAATACCCACGCACTATTTACTATTTTTAAAATTGGTCTGCTTATTTATTTTTCTTTTTTGTCTTGCATATAGGTAATCTTTTGTTTGAGCTTCCAATTTAATTCAAGTTGTCGATCAACTTGTGACGATGTTTCGTGATTGATGGGAAATTTTATGCAATTTTGATTTATCTTCGGAATAACTTGTACTTGCAAAGGTGATCTTTTCTATTTTAATATTTCATCCATAACGATCAGTATTTATAACTTGTATTAAAAACTGGAATTTTAGCCAAATTTCGATTTTCGTCTTGTGAAACCGTTTACTTCACTTTAATAATACAATACTACTTGTGGTCGTATTTGCTTATGTCCAAAGCACACGACAGATAATACGATTTACACTGCTCGTTTAACTTTTTTAAACGTTATTCAGATTATCATAGTAACCTTCTCGGAATTATTCAATTACTAATAAAAAATTGTTATTTAAAAGCTTTGTTGTCTCCCTTTACATAAGATAGTAAGAGCGCTTGTAACTTTGACGATGTATATAACGTTATTTGAAGACATTCTGTATATTAGATTACTTACAAATAATAACCTATTATCATGTAAATGCACTTAAGATTTAAAACTATTGGGTATTCATACTTTATAAAATTAAGAATTATGAAAATATTTCTTTTAGTTTACCAATAATAAAAAAAATTAGTTACATTTTAAGTAAAATCTATTTTATTAATTCGAAAGGAATGTGCAAATTTAAACATATGATGTAATACAAGTAAATTTCCTGTTATGTGAAACTTTTAAGCATGAATTTAAAGCAATCTTTAACATTTTTGTCCTTATTTTCTGCTGGAAAATTTAGAATTTCTTTTTACTCCGTGAGCCGTTCTCGCAAAATGAAATACAGATTGAGGTAAAGAGAGTATGCGGTTAGTAGCGCTAGTGCTAAGACGTATTTGTTCTAGCAGACCATCTTAACTTTCATATATGTAAGTACCGCGATGGACAAACCTGTAAACTAATCTGTCCCTTTGTTTATCGTTCGTAATTGTAATTCGTGTTGTGTTGTAACTATCCCGTAATGGAGAATAATCGGAAGCAATATCACACCAGCGAAGGTTTACCTCAATTACCGTGCCTTCCGACATACTACCAGTATCCTAAGGAATCCAGGTTCAGGGTACTGTTGTCCATCCCCGGGTCACACCGCTTCTGTATCTAAGTAAGTCACTTTAAATTGTATTCGCATTCCTATCGACCTAATAAAGATTTACAAAACAGTATTCCCCAACTAAATTACCGCCCGAAATTACGAAATGGCTTGTTTAGCAGAAATCGAGCCAATTTAGTGTATATGATTTAATAGACCTCAAGTTATGAATGAATCCGTAGAAATGATTGGAATCAATTTGTTTCATTCAAATTTAAATTAGTTAAGACCACCGAATAATCAATCTATTTAAATCATTGGATCCACGTTTACAGTAATTTAAAGTTTGTATTAAGTGAAATGGTTTTGAATTCTACTTTGTATATATTGTCTTATATTTACTGCGTTGCACTATAGCGACATTTATTCTATTGATCTGTTTTATTTAGACATGTTAGTTTTAAATAACCTTTACTTGTACTTACCAGGTAAGACATTTTCTAGTCAAAAAAGTCCAGCGATTAATTGTACTGCCAATGACGTAACTGAATGAGTTTTCCTATATTAAAAACACAATATTTCTAGGGATTTTGAACTCTAATCGCCACTCCTAAGTTCATTTAATTATCCTTCTTATAGAGGAGTGGCATCTTACCGATTTAGATAATTTTACTTATGCCTACCGACATCGGCGCTAAACTATTAAATACCTTTAAACCACAACTTCTCCTTAGCTATCTGTGCAAACGTATAAGTTCAAAGTTATTGCGATTACCAACCTCAGAAGCTGCGTAGCGCTATTTGGTGAATTCTATGACACTGTTCGAGTTTAATCCCCTTTTACAACTCATTTTTAACATTGGTTTGTCTGAAATTCCTTTCATAAGTTTCAGGTCGTTTTTCGAATTTTAGGCCTCATAATTTCACTATATAAAGAAAAGTCCCTTTGTTGGGTTTTATTTTAAAAAATTTTAAGAATTACCTATCTACATAATTAAGATTTAAAATGTCGTTTTCCAGGAATATTTTCGTACCAAAAATGAAAAACGTTTTTTTTGCATTATTTTTCTTTCCCATGTTGAATTTTGTTAATTATATACACATATTAAAATAAATCATTTTGAAAAACGGTTCAATAGATCTATTGCGACAATTAGATGCAACTATTTATTTGAAAGAAAATAAACTAGAAATGTTATTAACTTTAATACAATTACATACTATAAAATGAAGTAACAAAAATTAATTAGTATATTAAGACAATGTCAGAAACGGTAGATTATGTATCAGTGGACAAGAACATCTAAACTGCAATACTAGAATGTTGGAAATTCAAATGGCATACAGAATATCAGCAGCGTAAGCAGGGTAGATTTAAAAGTTCCATCACGCATTGCTCAAACGGACGTTGAAGATATCCTATCATGTCACAGTAAGTAGGTCTTTTGATTGGCTAGTATGAAAAATTTAATACTAAGACCTTATTGGTTGACGCCATATTGAATTGGCGGGAAACTCAAATTTATTTAGAATGAAACCATCTAACTTGTAATTCGATAACTTAGATAAGTGCGGCAGCTAATATCTTTAGGAAATACGAAGCGCCATCTTTGTTGCAGCGCCACCTATCGAACGTTTTTTAAAACTCGAAATGTCATCAATTTATTTTGTAAGTGTCATCGAGCGAGTACAACGCAAGCTATCGATTGATTTGCACCCATGCGCAGACCAACACTTGGTTATTTGCTAGATTTGATACATGACCATATAGCTGCGAAAACGAGAATCTTTAAATGAGAAGGAAGATAGCTTAATTTATAATTAAAATCATTTAGTTAGATAAAAGAATAGTATTTATATTTGTTTTGCCATTTAATACATGGTATTAATAACAAGTAATGAACAAATGGTTTAACTGAGAATATTAGTGAACTTTGAAATTCATACTAGAAATTAAAAATTTTATTCACAATAGTTTATCACTATACTATTAAATAATTCAATATGTGGTTGTAGAGAACTTAAAATCTAACACGAGTAATAATTAAAAATTTCGTTTTGCATTAACAATCACAAAAATTATAGAAAAATAACACAAATAAGTGAGGGGTCTACAACATATTTAAAACTTATTATAATAGTTAAAACGGCATTAATTGATAATAACATTTAACCCTTTAGGATGCTGTATTACTCTCTATATATGTGAATTAGACTGTATTATCCGGTATGCAGGTGTTTATAAACGACCGTCTGTTGGTTGCGACTGTATAATTAATTTATTACAATTATTTGGCTAGTCACGCGGCTACCTATTTATTTATTTGGAGTCAACGGCCAACTATCTTCGTTTGGAGTAGCTCTAACCTGTGACTGAATTACACTTACAACGAGTACTACCTTTTACCTATTAACGAATTTGTAGTTAAAATCAAGATTTGTTATTTATCTCAGACAAATACAACATGTCTGTTTAAAATTTATTTATTAAATGCGAAATAAAATTTGTCATTTGCATGTACTATATAATAGCATAAAACAATAAAATAATTAAAAAGCTATACAAGAAGTAATGAGATTAATTAAAATAGATGATGTTAAAAGTATTTAATATACGGCTTAGATGTTATCAGCTTACAAGAACGAAATTTTATATTTACAGAAAATAAAAATGTTTGTTATAAAGAGATTACTCTAATACTAAAATAATTACATAGCATTGTCTACATAAAGACGTTAGGCTGCAGTTTACCTGGGTTTTAAATAAAAGAATTTTTGAACGAATGCTTGAGCTGTACACCTTCATTTAGATTTAAATAAATTAAATTTCTTAAATATGTAATTAAATGTCTTTTAAAATTTCGCGTTTCGCGTCACTCCCGAATGTAATTTAAAGTGCTTGATTTGCAAACACTAACCTTCCTATTGTAGTAGTAGATATCTGTTGTTCAATTTCCAAGCTGTGCTTGTTTTATAAGTCAATTTTTATGAAAATTAATTTCTTGAATTTAGAGCGGACTTTTGCCACTACGTTCATGGGCGTAACAAATCAGTTAAAATTTGTTCCTTCTCTAAATCAATATTTGACGGTGATCTGGTCACCGGATCTTTTAGCTGAATTAACTTTGTTACTGAATAATTACACTGTGACTTTGCGATACTTTATCGATTCTGGCTAATCAGGAAAGCCGAATATTTTTGATTGCTGGGAGTATATATAACCTTTTACGCTGTTGGTTTATTCACTACCGTGGCTTGCATTTTGAATTTAAACCAATGAGTTTAATTTTTTTGTCGGTTAGTTGAAATATGCGGCCCTCACTTTAATTTACATAATCGTGCCAATTTACGGAAATTTGTATTAGAACTTAACTTATGGACGTCGTCGGTAAACTTGTTAAGACTTTCCATATAAATTTTTAATATACTTTCTATTGAGATGATCACGCATTTGCTTGGACCTTACATTTGTTTAGCAAATATACCATTTTATATTATTTTAGGAATCTAGCATAGAGTGCTATTACAACAAGTTAATTTACATTAACCATTAATAAACTTTATTTTATCTAAACATTTTTATATCTACAATTATTATTTATTCTTAGACATGTTGATAAGAATTATTATTTTTATTTTAATGTCATCAACACTACTATGATAGCAACAAATAACCTAGTAAACATATCCTTGAATTAATCCTTTCCTTAAGTTATGAATTCAAGCTTTTAATGCTATAACCATCTCGACTTACAGGATAAATTAAAAATTCTTGTTATAATATGTTTTATTATTTAATACAAATTTAATATTAACAGTTTATGTATTAAGATTATTAGAATTTTAATTAAGATGATATCAAGGATAAAAAATTCAGAGTTCAGGGGTGTCTTTGTCTTGGGATTTTGTTATTTTCTCCGTATAAAGTAATGGCGAGAGGAATTTGAATATAATATTCCAGCCGAAGCTACACCTAAATTTATTATTGTCACTGAACTGAGTTTATAAAGCGAATTGAATATCTCTAGTGCGTGTTTTTGAGTTGTGTTGAAAGTGGTAGAGAAGAAAAATTTAGCAATCTCTACTGCTTTTTTTGATGTTCTATTAGTTGAGTGGATTCCTGTCATTTCAACTAAAAACGCTGTAAAATGAATAGTGCCAGGCTAATATACAACAATTACAGCAAATATCATTAGAGTGTAGTATTCCGCAACAACATAAGCAAAACTATCTAACTTTATAACACCAAACATCTTCTGCAAATAGTACAACAATTTGCATGAGGAGCAGTACTCGAATCATTAAGTTGAAAAGAAAGAAACAGCACACCGCCATCGTCATTTTTAGATTACAATTGATGCAAGTTATGCCCAGGTGAAGAATGTGTCCTTCATGTAAATATTCGAAAACTTAACTATTACATGTAATTTAGTAGTAGTAGCTTTAGTAGTAGTAGTAGTACTAAGCTAATGCTTATTTGCACATATATTTTGGAACCTTGTATGTGAATTATTTGTGGATTTCGCTAGCGAGACAAATGCTATTAGTTGGGAATTCGTCTACTTATTTTTTCAAACAACAATACTTTTCCTTTTCAGCTAGGAATATTCTTGCTGTTGGACAAACCATCGTACTTAGTAAAAGTTAGGATGTACTAACTTCAAAGACTGTGATGTTCCGAGGAATTTCGAACACTGGTCTTCATCCCTAAGATCCACATAATTATCCCCAAAAGGTGTAGTGGTTCACTAGACAATTCTATATACGCCTGCCGCCATCAGTGCGTTAAGAACATACCTCCCAACGAATTTATGAACTACTGTTAACCCACACCTTCTCCTTGCTAATATGTAAATCTGTAAGTTCTAAGTTATTCACTTTACCAATCTTAGAAGAAATTGTTGCCTATTGAAGTTTAAAAAGAAGTTGTTGAAGTTTATGGAGAAAAGGCAATTTAAAGAAAACAAATCCCAGTTTGGTATTCTCAAATTCAAGGCGGACGTACAAGTTTAAATAATGTGTAAAGAAACAGGAGGCTAAAAACTCCGCTCACAGATCCAAAGGTTAAACGCGTGGAAAGAATGATGCAGGTTGACTACAGCTCACAGTTCTCGGATGATAAAGAAGTTGAATATGCAGTTATGAATTTCGTCAAGTCATTAAGTAAAGATAGTTTTTGTGGCGGACCTTTTGTTTAATGCCCCTTTTTGTGAACTTAATAGTTTTTCTGAAAAAATGCGTTGAAGCAAGTTATCAAAGAAAATTTCCGGAGTTAAGCAGCCTTTCGCCTATCCAGTAAGTTGGATGGATGACCGTTAGGATTATCGTTTCTAAAATAAACGTAGTCAATAATTTAATCATTTGTTAACATTATTAGCATATCTATGTGCGTTAGAGAAAGTCGTATGTTGTCTCACACCAGATTTTTTTAAACTTGTCGCGTTTCTTACGCTCATGATGCTTTCTTATATGTTCTAAACGATTTCTATGAGAAAATTCGCTGAAGCAGGTTATCAAAAGAAGTCTCCGAAGTTAAGCAGCGTTTTTCATAGCCAATAACGTGGACAGGCGGCTGTTCCGGTTATAGTTCCTAAACTAAATGTAAATAACATCTTGACCATTTAAGGACATTATTTGCATATCTATAAAACATAAGAGAAGGTCGTGTGTTGTTCACACCAGATTTTTATAAAATAATATGTAGATGTTTTAATTTGGGTTAAAATTTTCAAAGCTATTATAATAGTTTTAAACCAAGAAATAATTAAACTGGTTTGACTACGTTTGCAGTTAAGGAATTTTTTGTTGAGATTTGTGAATCTTTACTTCAGCCATATTACCATCATATTTGATTTAATCTTTTAAAAACTCTGATTTGCTGGTGTTTACTTTTACATTTCAGAATTTTACGCTATTGTCAAGGTCTGTAACTTAAATACAAGTGATATATACTGAACTAATATTTTGCAAAATTGGTACTATTAATCTTTGAAATTTCACACAGCAAAATTAGACCATACATTAATCTAGCTTACGCGTATATGAAGTTATAAATGTTTGGTTTTAGAAAGCTTTGCCGTAAATGAGTATAGTTTAAGCCTATCTTTAAAAATTATATCCTAAAGATTATTTTATTAAATAGATCATTGCAGTTCACAATAGATATTTATAAACCTTAAGTTTAAAATTAATAGTGGTATTAACATTTACGTTTTTGCAGCGCAACTATTGAGATTGAAAACACGCTACCGTTGACTGTATTAAAAAGTTCCCGTTTCTATGAATTATTTCTTTCTTTAGTTATTACTGTTTCTACTAATTATTTTGCAGTAAATGGTACAGACCCTAGTTTGAAAAACATCGGTGGAACATTTATTTCTTGAAAAATTAAAAATGCAACTTTACGGGCCCATAATTTACTTTCCAATAGATATTTGTCTTCCAGTTGTAAGTTAAGTAAGTGTAAACTATATTTGCGTTTATTTTGTCAGGTAAATTTAACATTCTATATTAAGGAAAGGATATTACATTAATTTTGAATAACTATTGCTTTTGACTGTAATTGCAGTTGAAATTAACTGCTTTTCAAAACTTATGTGTTAAACTGTAACTTAGTTATCACTATAACAAACCACTAGCAGAAGTTTTGATTAACAAAGGACCCAATCTACGTCAAAATTTGAATATATCGTATTATATCCTATAGAATACCCTCTAAGCAAAGTGTATATCGCATTTCCAATTTTATGCCTTAATGCTTTGAATTCTTTGAAAGTAAATTCAGTCTTGTAGAAAATAACATAGAGAAATGTGTTCTATCATCTATCATAACTTGAAATTGAAAGAAAATGATATTTATACCTTTTTCGTAGAAAGCAAAGTTATATCATCAAATATATGTTCCGTTGATAGGGTTAATTTTAAAGTGTATATATGGTTTCTAATATAATGATGTCTTTAAATTACTGCACATAAATTTCTATTAATATATGACGAAAATATGAAACTATACAAAACTATCCATAAATATGTTAACAATACTATGACTGATATCAATATTTGTGGATTTCTTTCAACTTCTTCATCTATGTATTTAGGTTATATATATATATATATATATATATATATATATATATATATATATATATATA
>JAHWXV010901179.1:0-11720 GCA_024586415.1 Phrixothrix hirtus
GAGGCCGTTGAAGCATTTGAAAACCACATTTTTGAGATACCAACTTCAGAGTGGAAAAAATGCTTCGAGAAGTGGTTTGAACGCATGCAAAAGTGTACAATACTTAAAGGTGAATATTTTGAAAAGCAATAAAACAGTTTGTTCCAAAAAATTTGTTTTCTTTCCTAGATTTTGTAACTACTTAAAAGGCAACCCTCGTAAACACACATTTGATAGTTTTTCTAATTTATTGCTAACTTTTTCAGTCTGTGCTTTTCGTACGATTTGTTGTCCTTTTTCATTGTTAATTAACATTATTTTGGTTGTCGTTTTTTTGTTAACGTGTTTTGTTCATTTAATCAGTGCGGCAACGAGGATATTGCCGTCAATTAAGCGAATTTGACAGAAGTCGAATTATTGGTTTGCGCGAAACTGGTTTTTGATTGGGGGAAATTGCTAACCGTGTAAATCTAAATCGGTCTACTGTAATGCAAGTGTGTCGTACATGGTTTGAAGCTGGTTTTTCATAAGAACGATAGAGCGCCAAGATCGTCCCTTAAGACAACTGGCATTTAGACAACGATTTTCCTCTACTCGGGAAGTTGGCGACCAATGGTTTGGTGAAGAAGCTCGCTTTGTAACACTTAGAACAGTTTATCACCGAATCCAAAGTTTTGGGTGAACATCATATTGTCCGCAACTTGTGCTTCCTTAGACTGCAGAACATTTTCAGCAACGGTTACAATGGTGCAATGCACTATCTGATTGGATTATTGAATTGTATCGTGTTGTACTTAGTGACGAATCTAGATTTTGTTTAGAAATGCACGACAGCCGTATGAGAGTAACAAGATGGGGTGAACGACGGAATCTTCGAGAGGCACGTACACCGCACTGTGGATGTTATGGTATGGGGTGCGATTACTTATGGCAGCAGGTTCAACTTGGTGTTAATTTGAGGTAATATGACATCACAATGGTATATTGCTGAGGTGGTTGGAACACATCTTTTGCCATACTTACAGAAGCTCGAAGATCCATTATGCCAGCAAGATAATACACGTCCACATGTAGCAGGCTTTTTCCTTGAACTTCTTTGAGTAGGCCTAGATTTATCTTCTGCCCTGGCCTCCAAGATCTCCAGATCTTTCTCCCATTGAACAGGTATGGGATATAATTTGCACTATCCTCCTTTGACTTTGGAGGCCTTGAAGCATGATGTACAACTTGTATGCGAGGCAATACCCCAAGACGAGATAAACCACCTTATTCACCCAATGCCTAGAGGGAGGAAAGTCATTATTAGTTAAACAAAATTTTATAATAATTGTTAATAATGTGTGGTGCAACCTCTCTAATTTACACATTCATTTACACGCCGAGGCATTCATTGAATAAGGTTGTTTATCTCGTTTTGGGGCATTGCCTCCCATGCAAGTTGCACCTCATGTCTCAAGGCCTCTAAAGTCAAAGGAAGCCTGTGCAAATTCCGCAACCTTCTACCTATTATGTTCCATACATGTTCAACTGGAGAAAGATCTGGAGATTTTGGAGGCCAGGGCAAAATATGAATCTGGGCTTACTCAAAGAAGTTCAAGAAAATCTTGTTACATGTAGACGTGCATCATCTTGCTGGAATAATGGATCTTCGAGCTCTTGTAAGTATGGCAGAAGATGTGTTCCAACCACCTTCGTGATATATGGTTGTGATGTCATAGTGCCTCTAATGAACACCAAGGGAGACTTGCTGCTATAAGTAATCGCACCCCAGCCATAACACCTACAGTGCGGTGTACGTACCTCTCAACTGTAAAACGAAGATTCCGTCGTTGACCCTGTCTTTTTCTGGCTAAGCATAAGTTGCGGACGATATGATGTTAACCCAAAACTTCCGATTTGGCGATAAACTATTCTAAGAGTTACAAGGCGACCTTCTTTACCAACCTTTAGTTACCAACTTCTCGAGTAGAATATCGTTCTCTAAATGCCAGTTGTCCGAAGCGACAATCTTGACGCTCATTCGTCCTTCTTGATGCCCCGGTTCCTCTTTTACGATGTTCCTGGTCATCTTCAAACCACGCACGACACACCAGCATTACAGTAGCCCGATTTCAATTTATATGGTTAGCAATTTCCCCAAATGAAAAACTAGCTTCGTGCAAACCAATAATTCGACCTCTGTCAAATTCGCTTAATTGGCGGTAATATTCTAGTTGCCATACTCTAGGCATGATGAAACAAACAAAACACGATAACAAAAGAACAACAACTAAAATAATGTTAATTAATAATGAAAAAGAACAACAAATCGTGCTAAAAAATTAGCAAAAAAATTATAACAACTGTTAAATATAATGTTATCACCACTTGATCTCAAAAGATAATCAATTGTTACTTAATGTCAGCCCAACAGATCTACCAAGTTTGATTAAGAAATTCCTACTTCTTCTTGGTGTTACAATTTCTATTTCACTTCATTGTTAAAAATAGATTGCTTTTTCCGTATGTATGTGATTTTTAAAATAAAAAAGTTGAACTCATACAAATTATGAAATTCTTATTTTCAGTATTGAAGTAATTTAAGATTTTTGTGTCAAAACTAGTACTTCTTATACAACTTGTTTTAATTGTACATTTAACGGAAAGTGCTTTGTAAATCTAGTTACAAATGTACTGCTCATTGACTTCAAAATCTAATTTATTATACCTTCCTAAAGTATTTAAACTAATTATAAATAGAATTTTTAATAATCTATTTATACTTTTAGATTGTAAACTATCATAAGAAGGTTTTCTGTTATTGTCATAATTATCCGATTTTATCTATTTAATTCATGTAGTGCATTTAAAACCCTCTATTTTACATTGTTTAAAATTCTCATACATTTAGTTTAAAACAGGCAACCTTGACTTTTTATCGCTTATTGTGTGGGACAATGTATTTATTTATTTCTGGGGGGTTGCGTTACAACAGACTACTTGGAAATACGCGAAGCCACCTGTGTAACCATCAAGAGGTAGCTTTATTAATTGTGTTGTTGTATCGAAAATAATTCTTTACCTAAAATGGGTGAAAGTTAAATTTATAAAGTATAATTGGCACTAGCGTCTATAAAACTGAATTTAAATAATTAAACTGAAGCGAAGTCAAATGTTTTCAAACTATGAATTTCAAGTTTCAAATTGTTGAAGCCGATGTATTAATTATTGTAAGTTAAATGATTGCACAGTTGCTGTAGATTGTAATATTTACATGCTTTTTTATTGAATATGAACTGGAATGCAAATGCAACGTTATCGTTATTATTTATGATAAGTCTCTGCTTCCAGGGTGATATTAAATGCCTTTGAGGATTCTTGAACAAACGAAGTACCTAGTTACATGTTAAGTTCGCTGCTGCTCTATCTTTTGCATGGTGTATTACGTCTTCGACAAATATTGTTCAATATTCTTTGGATGAAGTTCCAGAACAACGTCAAGGTAAATTGTTTTTAATAGTTTTATAAATTGTTATAATAATAATTGTTTTATTACCTTTCAGCCTTTTAGGTGCCGGGAACAGCTCTTTCGTTGCATACACTGAAATCAGACGTTCTCGCATTATTAGGATTTCTTATGTGAGTTAGTGTGTGTAAATTGTTGTAAATTAACTGTATTAACTCAATTTTATAACTTAAATAAAAATTTCCTACTTTATTTGAAGTTTCTTTAATACAAGTAACATTATCTGATCTTTAACAGAAATTTATAACCACCTAATAGTACAATAGTGCTATCCGTAAGTGTAGGCTGACTTGATCTGTAGTGTTAATTACTTATTTCATAATTCGAAAAAAGAGTTACATATAAGCAAAAATGTCAGGATGGTGAAATGAAAGTGATAATTTTCGTATTATTTTGAATCAAACTAGAAAAAATATTTGTTGACAGTAAGTATGAATAAATTAATTAAAAGATCAGATAATTGTACTAGAGTTAAGGCTATTTCCCTTATCCCACCAATTTTTATGTTTTACATAAGAATGTCGCTTTCTTGAATATTCAGTTCTCTATAAAACTTCTTGCTCCTTACTTTCCTATAATTATAATAAAAGGATCTATGTAACAATCGCGGTGACAGTAAGTACGATCGTGGTTGAAGTAACGGCTTGACCTGCGAATAGCCAATCAGATAAATTCGCTCAGCTATTTGAAAGTAAACGTATGACAACAGACCTCGACCGTAATGATAGCGACATCGATCCATTCACTGTAATTTGTTGTCTATTCTACCTATTTTATCGATTGAAACTAGGAACCCTTCGTACAAATTTATCGTAACTAATACTTTTGCAAAATTAAATTAACAAATTTATTTTGTACTGCCATTTATTATTTAACAAAATTAATGGACGTCTATATGAATGCCAAGCAACGAAAACAAAAACGTTAGTAATATTACAAAGTGGTATAATTAATACTCCATCCTTGGAAAAATATTTCCCTCATTTAGAAGTCGAAAATAGAAAGTTCTAAAAACATTGGATATGTTGATGAAACGGAAACGCAAAATACAGGCTGTAACTAAATTCGTGAAATGATGCATTCTACAGAAAGCTGAGACACAAAAGTCATTAGTTTTATAAGGAGAGAAATTGAAAATTACAAACAAGTTACATCCCCTACAGAAAACATTAAAAAATGAAGCTCCATAATTTTGTTTTCTAATTAAAGCAAGTTGTTTCATTTATCTTTTACTTTGAATTCAAAATTACACCACTTTTTCTTATCTTTAATATACAACACAATAATCGTTATACATAAAATTATTAACAATGACATGAAGTTACTAATATTCTCATAACTTCAAATATCTTTTTAAATATTTAAGTAATTACGAAAATCAAATTAAGCGAACTGGAACTAATGTTAATGCTACGCTCTGTGAGTTGAATGAATCGTGGGAATAAACACCCTTATTACAGAAATTATCTAAACTTAAATCAGTATTATGAACTAAATAAGATACGGATTTATAATTTCCTAAGCGAAAAGGACTTTAAGAAAATTTTCGGTTTATGATAATTCAAATTTTGTCGTCCTGATGACTAAAAAGTATTTTACGTTCTAAACTCTTCCAGGATAAGAGGATAGTGCTGATCAACATTTATATTTCATGGGCCTAATATACACGTTGGTATCGATTAGTGTTTTGCTATTCGTTATATTTAATTGAATACGTTTAAATATTTTATATAAAGTTCTATTAGTTTTGATATTTATTTCCATTTCTAAATTTCAGGGAACGTTTGTCGCTAATTTTTTTTTATTTTAAAAAATCAATAATTTTACTATTGAAGGTTATGGAGTATGTTTTGAATCTTTTCATCTAAAAGGCGAGTGTCGTCACATTTGAATATGGCGTTGTTTTGAATTCTATTGTTAAATAAATTTCGATTAAACCATTACTACCATTTCAAACTGTATATTATTTTGTTTTTAAAAAGAAATAATTTGTTTTTATTGCCGACTAAGCTGAAAATTACAATACAAAATTCTGCTGTTTTAAAAATCCGTCTTTTTTGTTAATTTTTTTATTACTTCAATTATCTAATTGGTATGTCTTGGCTAAATTCTAATTAACAAACAACTAATAGAATATATGTATATAGCATTTCATCCAATCTAAATTAAAGGTGCTAGGTAACGTTCAATGTGACACATCAACATTTGGATAATTTAATTCTTGATTAAGCATCATAATCTAGTACTTCAATGGATGTTTTGTGGTTGACAAACATCTTTAAGATCTTATAAACCGACATTGGACATGGCCAAAATTCCGATAAAGATGAAACTTCGCACGGACTTTTAAATCATCACTTCAAATGAAACGCCAAAAATTCACATAGATTAGGTTCCTGCTAAAATTTTTATTTAAAGTCAAAAGTCAAAAAAGTTTTTTCTCAAATACATAAACTAAGTTTTATCGCAAAATAGTTGACAGACTTGTAGACCATCCATTTTCTACAAAAAAACGCCGTTCTACTTTTTTTCTTACAAATAAGCGTTCGTAAGATATTACGATTTCAAAAATTGTAAAATTCTTATCTTTCGTAATGTTATTAATTAATTAATTAATTGTTATTAATTATTTTCAATTTCTATTTCAGGATTTATATTGTCTTCTCCACTTCGTTCTTCTTCCTCTTTCTCTAGTTGCTGGATTTCTGTTGTCTGTTCTAAGTAACAGCGTATATCTAAGACATCTTTATTACTATCATAAGCATTATCATGTCATTCATTTAATGTAAAGTTGAAGCCCGACTGACCTTTGCAATTGATGCAGACTGTTGAACGAAATAAATCAACTTTTTGCGTCCACAACTGCATTTGCAACCCTTGATGCAATTGCAAAGAATTGTATTTAGCTGTATTTCTGGAGCTGGCGGGAGTAAAGTTTAAATTAATTCCAAACCAATAGCCATCCCCAGTCTTCAAGATCCAATTTATTACCTAGCCATACTTAGACATGATAGTAAATTCGATATAAATGTTGATAAGTAGCATTGGATATTGAATGAGACAGGATAACTGTACTACTTTATTGTGCCGTGCACTCTTCACAAAACTGATATATCTATATTTATCCATAGAATCAATTTTTTCCAGAGCTTCGTACACAGCTAGAAGGAAATAAATTACATTGCTGAGAATAATGTCTGGAGAAGAGTCGATGTTTGTAAAAATTTCACCACAATCAATTAAATCATTAGGTTTTTCAAATAATTTAAAGTACCGATGTTGAAAAGCGCTGACACAGTTATGCAGCCAGTTATTCCATATAAAAATAAAATATGAGCTTTACATTTAGAACATGAGGTCAACATTTGTGATGAATACATGTTTGTTTGTATTTGAGCTTTCCTGGTTCTAAAAAGTAAAGTATTCTATCAAAAGGGAACTCGTGCAACCAATATTATTAGCGAATCGACATCTCCATCAAGAATGTGCGTATCGGTCTTTACAATTCTTGAAATCGTGATATCTCACAAACGATCATTTGTAGAAAATTGTATGGTCTATAAATTTTGTGATTACTATTTTTACGATAAAACTTACTGTTTAAGAGATAATTGCCAAAAAGCGCTTTTCGCATTTAATCTTGAATCAAATTTATAGCAGGAATGTAATCGATGGGGATTTTTTGATAAATTGAAAGACTGTACTAAGTTCCATTTCTACTGGAATTTTTAGTGGTAAGGTAAAACTTTTTTATCTATTTTGAGTGGACCATAAGAACAATGTCCTGTTTATAGAAATCTGTGTAAAGGTTAATTTGCCCAAAAGTTTATCGTCAATCTTAATTATTTTTTATAAAATAACCCTGTACCAATACTATTAATTTACATTATATAAATAATAGAAATGGTCTAATAGTGTTATGGGGCGACCACCCTACTGCAATAATGGTATTGTCAACACATGTACGATAATCACACAACCGCATATGAAATATGTGAATGAGTTCGTAAGAAACATACCTTTCAACTCAATCAAAACTATTTGAAGAAAGGTTTTTCGGTTTCTCTAAATAAAAATCAATTAAACTGCAGTAAAACACATTACAAATTGTAAAGTACTTTAAAAAATGAGTCAAATAGCAACAGTTGCAATTTAAGGCAAGATTATCGATGAACAGATGTGTAATGCTGGAATACCAAAACATGTAATTCTTTGTATACCTTTATGCCTAAGACTTCAGGGAACGGAAATTCTCTCGGCTCTCTTGGCTTCAACAAAAACGTCAATTTCGCTATGCCTACTAGAATTTTGGTAAACCTGCAGGGGTTCCACCCTCGATAAGAATTTTTAACTTGTCAAACATTGTATTAGCGCTAGACTTACGATTTTACTTCCCTATTTTCAAATAAAAAAATTTTTGACCTCGACTGGGTTTAAATTTGCATTCTTTGGATGTGAAGATAAAAATGCTAACCACTACCAAACCGAGGTAATTTTTCTGATGAACGTTTATTAATGTAAAATATACGAATTAATTTGTAATCCTCGCGGTTAATTAGGCTACCTTCATTTTAAATTCAAATCTGTTATTGACCGCATTGGGGTAAGCGAGTATCAAATTTTAATATGAAATTCGATATATGTAACTGAATGCTGCTTATGGTATAACCTATAGAACACAACTAAGAATAATATCGTCCGGTAGATAGTATGTCAGATACTATATTCTTTTTGGATGCTGGTGATGGTATGGAAATATCTTGCTCTGTTTCGGCGGAAAATGCTGAGGTTTAACATATAAAGTAGCTTAAAAAGTTTCGAGATGGTAAATCAAGAACATTCTAGACAGCCAGGCAAATTTAAAGCAGCTGTTGTTAGAATATCCTAATTAGATGCAAATAATATTTGCTTAAAACTTTGCCTAGCTCAACAAGTTGTTTCCATTTGTTTAAACAAGATTGGGAAAATTTTGTAGGCAATAGGTATGTTCCATATCGGTCAACCTTACAAACACGGCTATGCGTTTCGAGTCACAATTTAAAAGTACGTATCTGATTTATCAAATCCTAACTAACGATATAGATGTTATACGAGAATTCTAAGAAAAAATCCCGCAACTTCAAATATTCGGCAGCAAAAGTTGTTCCTCTGCACCTAGTGGAAGATACTATGAGTTATGCCATGGACTGCTTATATCTGGTGAAACCATGGATTGTGTGGGCTAGTGAATGGGTTTAAAGGGTTTAAATGACAAAATTGAACAGAAGCAACTGTATTTCTGAAATGGAGATATCCAGCTAACAAGAAAGTTATATGTTCTTTAGGCTGAGAAATCCTCATCCCAGAACTATCTCTATATATAATTGGTTTGTTTACTATAAAATCGCTTGGTCAATACATATTTCAAAACAAGTGACGAGGTTGCTAATGCTACTACAGATTTAGTCGAGTCACAATCGGTATCTGTTTTTTTTTCAAGAGAGGATTTTGGAACTTACTAACAAATGACGTAATTACATAGAAAATCATGGATATTACCTTTGAGAGGAGAATTTATTTGGTTTTTTTATACATAAACAACTAATTATTTAGAGAAGACATCAATTTTGCTAAAGTACGCAGTCAGTATCAGTAAAGAGTGGAATTAGAACTAACACACGGTGCAGGGAATGGGAGATTTCAAGGAAAAATGAATTATGATGTTAGGCAACAATTTGATTCCTGATCTACAATAGAAAAGGATATTTGTCACAAATTGTGTATATTGCCATACGCCTAAAATAGTATGGAGCCTACTTCTTTTGGTGTTGGTGTGGTCGTCATGTTTACCTCCATGCCCAAGGGACGCGGGTTCAAATCCGATTGAGGTCGGTAAATTTTTCAATCTAAAAGTATGCCTTCTTTTCAGATAAGCAAGTGAAATCATAAGTCACACATTAATATGTTTGACACGTGGAAAATCCCTGTTTGGAGTAGTACTTCTCCAGGTTCGGCAAAATACACGCAAGCAACGATCAAAGCAGTTCAAAAAGGGAGCTAGGGGTATTTCCGCATCTCGAAATCTTAGCTACAAAACAAATAATAGTATAAAATAATTAAAGAACTAGATAGAGCCTTGATACTTTGATCCGTGCAGAAAACAACCAACGTACTGTGAATCTGAATATACGAGTACTAGTTTCATATCAAAATTTTAGAAATTCCTATAATGCTGATCATAAGATTAAATCATAATATCTATCAGTTTTTAATCTTTAATTGATACCTACAATATGTCACATCAAAATAAATTTAGCATGTGAAAGGCTTGCAATGAAATACAAAACAACACTGAACGTATAAAGTTTCGCTTAATAACTTTAATATGATCTCGCAGTACCTTTGATAAAAATACAACATTTTTAAATATCATCCAGGATTAAATTTACCACCGCAATAAACAAAACATCAATTATTGGTATTTTGAAAAGCACAAATAAACTATCGCATGGAATTGTGGCTGATTTTATGAAGCAAACTTAATCATCAAAGTGTCCCCTAGAAATAATGGCATACGAAGTTACTCCTTCGGGTTCCACATAAGGCTAGAAATCAATCGTTTCTAGAGATATAGTACTTCGAAAAATCTATTACTAGAGGCTTCCGTTAATACAACATGGATCGATAAGATGATTTGGACAACAGAAGAGTGGAACGATTCCGCCTACTTCTCGCAGAAAGTGCGTTTTTTGATTTAGTAACGGACTTTCAAAGGCAAGGCGTGTTTGTCTCAAAGGACCACGTTCCCGAACGAGGCCAAGTAGCGATATTATATCCAAGGGTTTACCTCAATTTTGCTGACGAGTTCCAATGCTTCGAATTAACTAGACATTGTCTCATATCCGACATAATCTCCAGCAACAAATTCGTTCTCCAGATACCACGAGGATGTTTCTTTTTGGTACGCCTTATCGTTGTGTGTATGTTCACTTCAATTTTCACCTTACATTTTACAAATTGCACCTAATTATCCATACATTTTTGACATATTCCTTTGCTGTGGGTTTTCTATGGTTTTTGTAGCTAATGAATGATAAATTCTAGCTTTATATTCTTACCAATTATAAACGGCGGGGGTGGAATGATAAGTAGTTAAATTAGTTGTCGTAAGTAGTTTTCAAAATAAATTTTACTTTTCAACTTCAACGATCCCTTGTATAATTAATGCATAATGCAGTGATTATATAATGCTTTTAAACTATCAAGACAGGTGCTTTCTTCAAGGTCTTTTAAATAAAAGCTAAAAGCTGTCTTGCCTACTTCGGAAAATTTCGAATTATTTCTGCTGCCACTTTAATTCGTTGATTTTCCAACCATGACAGTATATTGGTGTAAAATAATTTTTTGTACAATTGAGCTAATTAGTAGAATTTTTGGCCTCCTAATGTCAACACAAAATTGAGTGTCACTTATTCGCTCTAGAGTGGCAAAGTAGAGACTTTGCTCGTTAACAATACTAGGTTTCCATAACAACCAGTAAATCACTCGTCATGTAATTCTTAGAATATTCTATTGTTTGTCCATGGTTAAACATTTCGAATTTATTGGTATATAACTCGGTTTTTTAAAACCTAAATGGCCTTTAGACATCTAATTCATTTGATACGCCGCCGACTGGGTCCAATATTAGTTGAAAATTGTTAAAGTTGTACTTTTAGCTTAAATATCGTTAATAATAATTAATATTTTTTCCACAGTCACTATAAAAATTAGGCTTTTACGCTTTCTGTCACCGTAAACTTAATGTTTTCGAAGTAACATTTTTTCGATTTAGAGCAGCAAAGCAATTTTTTCGCTCACTAAAACATCATATCAGATATGTCATGACTAAATGGTATTTAAAATTATAATCAAAGCATACGACGAAATTTATAGTATAGTTACTAGTCTTCCATGATAACAAACGAACAACTCACTTATTGTCATTTTGTACTAATTAAATTTTGTGAAATAAAGTTAGGTATTGTCCTTGCCACCAAAAAATTCGTCTACGTCATCATTTAGAGCGTATGGTTTAATATAATTAAAGAATCTTCTCCGAGAGGGCGACAGTATCGTTCCCAATGAAAAACAAAATCCAATTTACCTGTTTATTTTTGTTATTAATGTCAAATCTTTCTTGAATTAAATTTACGAAATCGTCGCGCTTATTTTGTAACCATCGAAGGAAACTTTACCACCCCTATAATATACGTAT
>JAHWXV010901225.1:0-10120 GCA_024586415.1 Phrixothrix hirtus
TTCCCCATTTTAGTGACATATACGTTATAGAAACGTTTTAGGATGGTTGAAATGGATAGTAACCAAACACCTTGAAGTCAACTTAGGAGTTGTTAATACGCATCAATAACTACAAACGCTGTTTGGGAAAGGTAACGTTACTAGACGAACGTCAATCTTGTGCACTTTGAAATCGGACCTAACCTTCTAGACTGTTGAATGATTTTCCCACGCCCAGCAAGTACAACCGTAACGTATAGATGTAACACCTTGATTGTAGTGAGCAGACTTTGGATCGATGGTAATTCTCCTTGTGTTGAAACATTTGTTTGTTTCAGAGTCCTTATGCAGCTTTGGATAATCTTCTTGCAGGTATAATTTTTTAAACGCTTCCAATACTGATGGATGTTTGTATCATTATTTTCCAAACAATTACTCGTCTCTGATTCGCCACACGTTGAAAGTTGACGTGGCCTAACCCTTCCCCCAGCTGTCGCCTGAAGAAAATCGCACCTTTCTTCATTAATCCAACCAACTATATATTATTTCAAACCGGATTGTAAGCCTTCACAAATTTCTACTAGTTTGACATCATCATTCACAAGAAAGCGAACAATAACGCGTTGCGAAATTTTATGACGAGTTTTCCATCCGTCATCTTAAATAACTTACAATAGACTTGCTTTTATAACATGATATATTTAATTGGCAAATTGTATTCTATTATATTATACTACGTGATCTACGTTTCTCAGTTCAAAATTTGGGCCCAAGGCAGGGACTGAAGCATAATGAAGGAAAACATTTTCTATAATACCTAACGAAAATATTCTGGACGTCTGGCCACCAGCAGCGTAAATAATCGTCAAGCTCTGAAGTGCAACGAGTTCTTCAATGAGAACATCCGGAGTTTTAATTACGCGACGCCACTGCTAATCACTTTATAGTGTTGGATATGAAATTAGACATCAGAAAAGGGGAAGGTATGTTGGTATTTCGTTTTTGGAATTTACAAATCTAGGAATACAATGGTAGTATAAAATAAAAAAATTGTCATATTTAAACTTAATTTTAAATAATACGTGACGACAGTATAATTTAATTTTCTCATAACGTACTATTGGATATGTATTCGAAATAAGAGTTCAACGTTAATTTTCTGTTGTTCAAATAATATGACGTGTTGAAAAACCTTTTCAATTTTGAAGTACGCTTGTATGCATAATATGTAGAATTTTATAAGCATCTATACCATATCCAGGAAGTTAACGAAACATTACATACACGTGCCGAATAAATGCATCATAAATTTTATGATATTCGAAGCAATAAATAATAGTGCTATTTAAATCTAAGAAAACAATGCGGATTACGACTCATATGAATGTAAATTAAGATTTGCATTTGAAATTAAATTTGCTGCTTAAAGTTTTCAGAAAAAGACACTTATATAAACTGCGTTCCATAAATAAGCATAAAGTAAATACTGTAAGATTGCACGTGTAAAAAAGTTAACTAGGAAATTTTGTAAGCCCTAGTCAGATATTTAACTTACCACAGAAATAACCATAAAATAAACATACATAAACACGTATGTTTGTGAATTAGGCTGAAAGTTTTAGATGTACGAGGTTTGGCAATTTAATTCTTAGGTTGGTACATTAAGTAAAAACAATTTAATTAACACAAAAATGTGTGACCTATTTATATGTGTATAGAAATCTCCATTTACATCTAAGGTAGGTTGCATATAAGTCAATTAAAATATTTGATTACAATTAAACACCTTAATCGACAATTAAGCTCTACATCCGAAACCTGATTGGTTAAAAGTATTTTAGCCTCATATGCTGATTGGTCGATAGATTTAATTGTAATTAAATATTTAATTGACATTCATGCACCCAATCCAAAAAGTTATTAAAAACCGTCGACGTAGGCTTTGGATTTGGGCGCTTATATTTTGCTTTCACTGAAAGCCTGTTTGATCAACGAAGTTTCATGAGAAATTACTTCACAGCGTTTAATTTAACTGTTATCATTTAGAAGGTCATTCGCCTATGTTTTGGTACAATTTCACGCAATGTTGCGACTGAATCAACGGATCATATTAAACATCCTCACCGTACAAGGTTTTCGTTGCGAGTTTCTCGGTTCAATGGCAGGACTGTCTGATCTGATTCAGGTTTCAAGTGGTTTTCTAAACCGACAGAGACATCTCCCCTGAGGTGAATCTCGGGGCAGCATTTCCACTCATTCCTACGCTCGAATCCACTTCCAAAACTCATCCTTGCCTTTAGCTATTTTTTCTTCCCGTTCTTGGTTGAAGGGGGGTCTCGGTTGTTCCTACAAGTTTAATATTCACCTATTCCACAATATGCGCGCTAGTATTTTGCGCAGAAATTAACAGCGTTTTGATCATCGCTTTACCATCTATTGATAAAACTGTGAACTACTACAATCCACCTTCCACTGATTTAACTTCAGATTACTCAATAAAGGAATTAAATTGCTAAACCTCGTTTGTAAAATAATTTAAGTGATTAGTTAATTCAAAACTTATAAAATCTCGGCTATTTCAATATAAAATAGTCCAGGAAGAACATCCATACTGCAAATTAAAGATGTGACGCTCCAGATCCCGAAATACACGTGCTATCACGATGGGATCTACATGGCAGGGAGAGGGAACCTGGCGAAACTCGGTAGCTTTAACTTTATCTTAGGTGAAGGAAACACGGATATCTCAAGAAAAAATAAGAAGGAGATGGGACGCGTTTGTTATATACAGAGGGGAAATAAAGACGATTTACCAAAAATACAACTCAGGTGCTCGGCATACCAGGGCGAGTTAATAGAAATCCGAGAAGGCCCATGTCCTCATTTCGTTACGGATTGAAGAATTGATCGTCGATTTGCAGACGTAAGCACTAACTATCTTGTTAGTTGAGGTGTGAGAGAAGGCGAAAAAACGGAGAAATTTTACTAGGCCAAAACGCACATTGGTTACAAGTAAAACGAAAAGGTAACGAAGGAAAACGCAAATAAACGCAGAAGAGAGAACAGGATACGATGCAATAGCTACTTGAAGAAGGTTACTAGTATTTGATTGTCTGCTTGACATATAGAGCCATCGACCCTTATTTCTCTTCTGTAGATGCGGCTTAATGGCAAAGTGAAACTGTGAGTGCCTAATTGAATTTGAAGGCGATGAACGTTATTAAACCTCATCGGAATCGAGAATGCCTCTGAAGGTTTTGTAAAGATGGATGTTTTTGGAATCGTAGGGAGCCAAACGTTCTTTGTAAACCACGGATCGTCAAAGGTGATAAGGCATTTGAAATTAAAAGAACATTGGAGAGTGATGAATATAGGATGTCTCACAGCTCAATTAATTCCTAAATGGCTCATTACCGACCAAGAAAATTGTGCTTCCCATTAGGTTGGTTACAGACGACAATTCTGCATATGTTCTTCTCATGTCTCATTTCGAGTAGGACCGTCGAGAACTGGCCAATCGGAAACTGTCGCTGGAAGATCAGCGTGGGCTGCTTGATACCGAAGATGTTACAAAATTCTCAGAAGAAGAGAAATAACGAAATGTATTACATGACTTCGCGGCTAAAACCGAACTTTTACAAAAAGGGCGGTAACAACACGTTAGCACGAAACCGAGCATTAACATAAGCCGTCTGTTGACTGTTGTGATGTCACAAGTGTGGTCCGGCTTCAAGTTTAAGATAAAACCACGGGCGATTATTTAAAAACAATTGTGTATCAAAAATATTCTTTTACTAGATAAAGGAGTATGCGGATTTCTTAAAAATCATAAAATATAACTCACGTTTACTATTAAGATAGCGTAGTGCTAACCGTTACCGCCTTCACTTATAACGAAGCAACCAGGGTCGAATAGTACCCTTATACTTCATCAAACGCTAAAATAAAATAAATATTTAGTAAATATAGATAGTACGATTAGATTCGTAACGTACGTACGTAATGTGACGTAGTGTGAAGGACGAGTCAATGTTATTTTTTGAAATAATTATTGTTTGAAAGTAACTTAAAAAAATATTAAACATTTTAGAAGATATAAGCATTTCATCAGACCTAATTAACTTTGAAAAGCTTTGAAAAATTAAATGAAACTGCATTTTCAAGTGATTTTCATGTGAAAATTTTCGAAAAACTTGTTTATATTTACAAGTTGGCTAGAAATTCTTTTGATAGCAAACCGTTTATTAGAACATTGTGCATTAAATATATGTTTTATAAATTTAATTTCAGAAATAATGAAAATATGCTCTCTTGTATAAGCGAATTAGGGAAATTCTAGACGCAACAGAGTTCTAACAATGATCTTCTTTGCACAAAATTTTTAATTTTTTGATACCTATAGCTTTAGTTGTTACCACTTTTTATTGCTACCACTTAAATGTTTTATTTTTAAGCAATTATATACATTAAATTAAAGGAATATAACATATTATGTTAATTTATTATAGAATTGAAGTGAATTTGAATTATTCACTGTTCAACCACAGTTGTGACGTAACAATGTCTACACTCCGACTTGTATTAACGTTTGACTTCGTTTAGCAACATGGTAGTTGGGTACGTTTAGGGAACCTTATATTATGGTTTAGTAGACATAAGGTTAGATAAAGGTTTTTTCATATTTTAGGCCCTGTGCGTTAAGGTAAGTGTACTTAGCACGAATTGACATATTATACAAGGATTGTATTTAAATATACAGGATATCTCGAATATAAGAAGCATTATTTAACACACTACACACCGGCCTTTAGGGAACAAATTATAAAAAATTTTAATGCAACAAAACAATTTCATAAATTTTTGTCATGAATACGATCCCGGCTATGCTTTACTATGAAACGTGATTAAAAACATAAATGCCACTTTGTTTCTGTTAACAAAATATATTACATTTATTACTTTATTTAGTTCATAGCCAACAGATGCTTTAATAAACGAAAAATGAAACGTATTCTTTTAAATGGCCTAAATTTGGTTTTTTCTATAAAACTTATTAATTATAAATTATTTATGAATAATTATTAAAAAAGCTGTTAGTTGAATATCTAAAATTGAGATGAGTTTAATTTTAGTAGGTATGCATAAAATTAAATCCTGCATAGGTATTACTGCATGCAAATTACGTTAAATTTGTATGAAACTTATTTAGTATTTTCACAAAATTTAAATTATACACAATACAACTGATTGTAAATATGAATAATCTTAAGACATTCATCTAAATGAATTTATGTTTAAAAATACTAAGATTTTAATTTTCATTAAATTAACACAAAGCTTGTTTATAAATTTTGTGTAAAATTTAACATCATGTAAAACAGTTTAAAATATTTTTAAAACTGAAAGGTATTTAGAAAATGTTTTCTTTTTCAAGAATACAAATGTACCGAAAATGATATATATCTACTAAGTAAAAACTCATTTTTACTTTAAACGTGCACAATTAAAAACGACTAGAAATTTTGTTTTTAAACGGTAATTATCTATTCGATACATTTACGGATAATCAGCTGAAATCTGTGGAGTAGTTCGCGTCATTAGGTTGCTAGAGACTTACAATCGGCCAGTCGCTCATTATTAGATACAGTAAACCAAGTTAAAAGCAGAGGCATACTTACAATCTAAACACATGATTTATAAACTTTTTTGTCATGAATACCGTAATGCGCCTTATTTTTGAGACACCGTGTATACAGAACTATAGCTGTTTACACATAGACATAACTAAATGAATTTGTTTTAATAAGCTGATTTGTATTTATGGTAAATAGCAATAAAAGTTATGCTAATACTTAGATTTTACAGGAAGGTACGCCGGAACGACCAAGTTTCTTTCGGATCATTGACCAGATCGTATCTCATGAAGGCGAATTAGGGAATTGTAATATATCTACGCTAGACTTAAAAACTAATTTAGTAATTACTGTTCGGCATCCTTATAGAGGATTGAGACTAGAAGCCCTTACTCATCAATTACAAAATAAAGTGCTTCTTTTGGAGACATTCAAAATAAAATACTAAATACACCTCAAATTAACCTCAGATATCGATAGATATAAATAAACTCTAATCCGTATATTCTCACGGTGGTGGTCGGATTTTTCCAGCCCGAAAATTGTGTTGAAGTCGATGTTGGCACGGTGTACGAGTTTAAGTCGACAGTAAGACAAAGCAAAGTTATATTTTACAGTTCGCAGACTAGCTATATATTCAACTTGTTTGCGGTACCGTTTGTTTATTCATGCACGGTAACATATTCTTTCAAAAATATACCCTCATCCATTTATTGTGTGAAACTTTATAATTATTATTTATTTACAATATTAGTTACATTATTACTAATAAAGTGCTGAGTTTTTGCTGGAATTAATTACCAAGGTATAGTTGCCATTATTTAAATGTTATGAAGATATACAATTTTATAAAAATTCATTTCACGGCTGGGGTTCGATCCCAGCGCTTCCTGCTTGCCGGGCTAATACTCTACCACCGAACCATCAAGGAATTCGAAGACATGTCGGTTAATAAATCCTTCTAAATGTAATAAGATCAGAATTCCTGGATGGCACAGTTCCAAGTACTAGGGTAACAAGCTAGAGGGCTTGGGATCGAATCCCAACGAGGAATTAATTTTTTTAAAATTATGTCATCTTAATATTTAAATAATATTAAACACATCCTGGTAATTAAGTCCAGTAAAATTCAATATTTTATGATATAATTTGGGCTTATACATCGTAATACTTCAAATATTAAATATAATGACGCAAACCCTAATCATGGTGTGAAACGTTGCGATTTGCAAGCATACCATCTGATGAGTGGTATAATTGTCTAGAAACACCGAAAATTAACAATTTTTATTAAAATAACGAACTTAATTCTTAAATTAACTATATTTATTAGTCTTTACTTTATTTAACACTTTATTTTCAGTACTATCGTTTGTTTATTTCACTACACCTATTGGAATACATTAGATTGTGAGTACGCTACAATTCAAACAGGAACCTATGGTAACTAGGACATCCAACTACTATAAATGGGTAAAATGCTCGGAAGTTTTTAACAGTCTGTGCTGATGTAATTGCGATATAACCGTAGTCTCAGACAACTGAGAATTTATAAGTACAACAAGCTACTAGATTCCTTGTAAAGCCAATTTAAGCAGTTATTTTCCGTTACATTTTCTTCGGGTGATTAATTAATTTAAATGATCAATAACTTCAATATTTGAACTGCATTATTACAAATTTCTTCAGTATCAATATTTAACAATGTTTAAGTATTTTAATTCTGATGGCGTACAGATTTATTCCTCTTAATTTATTTTTTATTTTCAGCTTTTAAATACATATTTAGATTTTAACTGATCCATACCTGTTTCATTATTACAGATGTGTATAATTTTATTAACATGAAAGCATTCAGTTTTGTGAGTAAATGTACACAATGCATCACGTAATTACGTTAAACCCTTTAACTAATATTTTTTGGAACATTCTGTTTTCCTCGTACACAATTACATTCCGTGTTTTAGTTTTTATTATTAAGACGCTTGTAAACACTACAAAACTCATTTAGTAACTTTAGTAATTCTGTTTATCATTTTAGAGTCTTGTTTTTATAAGTCTGTTTTAAAAGAAACATGTACAACGCACTATGGAAATGTTTCTTTAGTAATCAGCACTTCTTGTCATATCGACTCGTCATTATTCAAAATAATATATTTTTGGTATCCGTATTGCTTTTAATTTCACCCTTATTGTGGCGTTTGTATAATCTCCTTTCATCCCCTAAAAGGAATGTCACATTATCTGAAACACCTTGTATTTTAAAATATTTTTTGAGGACCAAACTATAAAAACGTAGCTTAAGTTTACGATCTCAGCACACTAGTTTTGTACTTTTGTTTTAATTCGAAGTTAAAAATAAATCGCAATTTGAGGGCCCTATTTTGCTAGGCCCTATGTAAATGTTTCGTTTGATTTTGCCATAAAAGCACTGAATAGGATTAGGAAGTGATTTTGAAAGTCTCTATTGCCTTAAAAAACTTTTCTAGTATTATTTAACAATTAATTTCTCAGAATTTTGGGAAAGCGGTATTTCTATAATTGTTTAATGATAACGTTTAGCCTAATCAGAGCTCAACTAAATTAACGAGGTTGCAATTGGAAAACTAGTTTCTTAACGTTGCTTAATCTGTACCTCGAATCATTTGATCTTTAGTTAACGACAGCAATTTTATATACTATGTAAATTCATTTCCAATAAATGTCTTAAATAAACATTTTATATGAATCACAATTGATGGCGCAAACTACAACCACAATAATGGTGTAATCAGAGCTCTGGAAACTTTCTTTCAACCTAAACACCATCATTAACTTAATTACTTGTTTACGTACTTACTTAGATATACCGTCCTTGGCGCACAGATTAAATAGTCGGGTTTAAAATTTTATTATATTTTTTATGTTATTCAAATGAAAGGGATGTTCAAAAATTCCAAAAATACAAGCGACAATATTTGAATTAACCTTGCCATGCCGCTATAAAAGTTTGTTTACTCGTAAAAGAATTTGCAGATTGGTGCTATTTTACCCTTGTAATAATTATCGCTTCTTCTAACCTTGAATATTTACTGGAATTAATATTTACATACATATGTATGTTGTAAGTACATACGTACATATGCGGAGTAATTAGTAATAGTGAAAAAGGTTAAAATTAAAAATAGGATGTATTTTGTACGTTCCTAACGATTTGGGATATCAAAAGAATACATATGTATGTATATACGTGCATATATGTTTACGAGGTGCTGTCCAGATATTCTGCGCAAAGTGGACGTAGTTCAGACTTGTGGTGCTGGGTGGCTAGACACCTGACTAGGTGTCGATGTATAACTAATAGCGTGTTCCACTTTGTACTCTACGGAACGCACTGACTCTGTACGGCTTCTGCTTGAATTCAATATGCACTTACTCTAGACCGTTGATAACTTCGTCCGAGTGGAGTTATTCTGGGAATCGTGTTCCAGTTGATCCGGGTTCGATTACAGAATTAATTCATATTTATAAATTACAAAATAACCTCAACATCAATGTAATCTTTTATTATAATAAAACAAAGCTTATTTTATTAATGCAACACATTAGTTTAAGAACATATATATTAAAAAGGTAAGATTGCATTGTTATAATTGTTATAATATTAATTTATTTTCACATACCTAGTTAAAAGGAATTCAGTATTATTAAATTTTCTAATTAATAGTTTCATCGTATTCTCTTAAATTCCAAAACGGAAGTTTGATTTAAACTGTTACAATAAATATTATTAACTAAATAATAAAAAAAATTCAGTATTATTAAATTTTCTAATTAATAGCTTCAGCGTATTCCCTTAAATTCCAAAACGGAAGTTTGATTTAAACTGTTACAATAAATGTTATTAATTAAATAATAAATTCAGTATTATTAAATTTTCTAATTAATAGCTTCAGCGTATTCCCTTAAATTCCAAAACGGAAGTTTGATTTAAACCGTTACAATAAATATTATTAATTAAATAATAAAATTATAAATACCTGGCTGCTGTTCTGAAAGTTGGGGAATCACATATAAGTAATTTTTAATTTTTGCCGATATAAATCTTGCAACTTGAATTAATTCCTCATCATTATCACTACTTTCAGAATCTAAAATTTCTAAAGCACAAACTTCCTTCGTTCAAACCACAGAATACAAATCGAAACTTCGAATTGATTTTTATTTTAGAAATATCAAATAGACACACGGGGTGCGAAATCAAGTGGAACGTGTGACTTTCAATTAGTGCCATCTGTAAATAGAAGTGGAATATGAAATCCCTAACGAAACTGTATTACTTTATTATTTCTTTAAATTTTTTTGTTATCTTTTTACTTTCTCTTACCTATATGAAATATAGAATAAAGTATTGTTTTCGCCCAAAATTTTCGATGTCAAAATTTGAGTGGAAATACACGTTTTGGGTCCCCCTGAGTCCGAAAAACATGTTTTTAAAAATTGGTCTGTCTGTGTGTGTGTGTGTGTGT
>JAHWXV010901265.1:0-21483 GCA_024586415.1 Phrixothrix hirtus
ACATTACGGCAACGAAGAATAATCGACACTTTATACAGTCCGTTAGTATCTTAACAAAGTCGAAGCACAAGTGCCAGATAAGAAAATGTATTTTAACCAATATGAAATTTTAAAACGAATTTTATATTCCCAAATTCTGTCACTAGACGGCAACACCCATCGGATAAACAAACTATATTTAATGAATTCCGGAATTAGGTTTATCAATTAGCATCAACCTTCATTCATGAAATATTAATATAAGAAAAGGAATTATTTATAATATACACACACAGAAACACCCAAAACGAAATTTTGATTTTTAAATATACACATTTTACCCAAACGAAATCGTAAGTACCTATATACAGGGCGTACCAAATGTACATACTAAAATTAGTGCAGAATAAATAAAAGACAAAGGTGAGACCGTGACAGTGTCTGCTGTTAAAGTAATGCGTCTTATATCCAGGATACCCTGTATACTAGAAACGATTAAAACAGTTAAATAATAGAGTGTAGTACTCAAATCAAGAATAATCCTAGTATTTTTCGGAAGCTATTACTACAATTACAAGAAGGGTATGTCTTAGCGTAGATAATCATGGTGGACACTTCGAAAAAACTCATTAATAAATAAAAATATTGCATGTATAATAATCTGCTCAATAAAATAATTCTTATTTAAAATGTTAACAACAATTTTCTGAAAGAACATTTGAAGGTTGCACTTGTTTATGGGTATTTTTTAGCTTAAAATTATCTTAAGAATACGTGGAGAATTTAACGATACCATGTGGCGGAACATTCTTTCATTAGTAAATAAATTATTAAAGTTGAAGATCGTATCGTATCGCCTGTGGCGTCATAGAATCCGTTGCCATATTTTTATTTATTTACTCATCATATAACATACAAAAAAATATTATAAAACATGAAAAACGTAATAAAATATTGGTTCATTTATATAAAGAATTAGCGCCCCTCCTTTATTGTTGGGGAGAAACCGCATCAAAGAAGGGCAGTGGCTGCTCACCTTATTTGCTAGAATTTATATTTTTCTCTTTCATATCTCTTCTAGAACACACGTTGCAGACCTCCCTATACACACCACACCTTTATTTAGTCATTTTAAGCATTGTATATCTATTTTTCGACATTGATTCGTCATCACTTTAATTCCATTCTTGTTTTTCTGCCCCTTAAACAGCATCTTTCGTTTTGATCGTGTTGCCTTCTAAGTCTACCTTTTTCATTTTAATGTTTCGTGATGGTGTTAACACCTATTCATCTGATTTTCTTCTTGACATAAGTGGCATTGATACTTTTTGAACTAGAAAAACATCATAGGAATGTTTGGTAGGTGTACATTTTTTATTTCCAAATATACACGTAGCTGCTTTAAACTAATCTTGATGGTTATCCGACCTTGTAGTGAGCAATTCTGAAGCAACACGGAACTCTGGAATAGCAGGTCTAGCAGAATTTGAGTTTGATGAAGATGATATTGTAGCACGATTCGGACTAAGAGCGGCATTGCCTACAGATGCTGCCTTTATTCAAGTCTCACCAATCAAAAAACTAGCTTAGTATCTGGTTATATTCCCATTAAGGCGATATCTCGTCCATAACTGGGGTTCTTGGTTAAAACAGACTCTAAATGAATGGAAAATGTTTCGCTCCAATGCAAACAATGGCTAGGAATGCATAAAAATAACTTCATTCTCATCACCACTTGCAACATTGTGATATGTGACAATCAAGTAAACATTTGCCAGATGGCTCGTTAAGTGTAAATTGTTCTATTAACCACTTGAAAAATAATGCATTAATGATTGAGGTCTTTTTATATATAGAGTTTAGATGCTGCCGTTAGTCCATCGAAAAACCATGGTTTTTGGTTTACACCTTTAAAAATCAATGTTGCAGGAAATTTATCTTCTGCACTGCGAGATGCTATGACGGTCACATTTCCCCCTTTTTCTTATGATGTCTGAACATGTCCATCTTTAGGTGCTTTTGTTGAAAGTACTTTACCAGGTTGATTTATAAGCTGCACCCTCTGTTTCATCTATGTTGAAAATATAGGGTGGTTTTTATATTAAATTATGTTCATCGATAATCGCTTCCAGCAGGTCAAAAAAATCATTAACATCTTTTCTATTCATACCTCGAGCATTAGCTAATAAGATACCTTTGCTTGCTTAGTAGACAATCCTGGATTACTTTCTAGGAGCGCTTTTAACCAAGAATATCCTGCTTTTTCTTTCACTGTTGCAAATCGATACTTAGGTTTAATTTTTCAGTAAATTTATAAGCGAGTTACAGAACTGAGGTTCTATCAGGAGTGTTGAATATAGGCAACCAACCTTTCTAACTTTTTTGAATGGAACAGATCTAAAAAAATCTGGTGTGAATCAACACTTTCTCTTACCTATATATGGTGTCCGCAAATGATTAAATTATTATTTACGTTTATTTTGGAAACGATAATTGTAATGGTCACCAATCCAAGTTACTGGACACACGAATACTGCTAAACTTCGGAAATTTTCTCTGATAACTTGCTTCGACGCTTTTTTTTAGAGAAACCGTTAAGTTCATGTAAAAGATTATTGAAGGCGTAATAACGGTAGGAAGTTTTAAAAAAATGTTAGAGCTATTTTCGAGAAAATTGCAAAACAATTAAAAATCGCAAGAATAAAGTGGTACTTCTGGTCATTCAATTTCAACTAAATTCCTCACGCCTCACATATGGAAGATAAAAAACTTGAATATAAAATTTCATTTTTATACGGTGCTTACTTTTAGAGATATGTTATTCAAAATTAATACTTTAAGTACTTCCGGTTACTAATTTTTGAAAGTTTATTAGAGAAACTGCTCAGTTCATATAAATCGGAATTAAGTAGCTAAGAATTATACTAAGTTTTAAAAAAATCGTTACAGCTGATTTCATAAAAATCGTGAAAAACGAATATTCGGAAAATATCTAAAAAGAATGACAGAAATAAAGTGGAACTTCCGGTTGTTCGATTTTAACTACCTCATTGATTTGGCATACAAAGGTAGTTATGGCCCGAAATATAAATTTTCATTTAGCTAAGACTTTTAGTTTCATAGTTATTTTATTTAGAGTTAACGGTAAAGATACTTCCGAGTTACTCGAGTTTCTGAGAAATAGCTTAAACTGTATGAAATATCATTAAACGACTAAGAAATTCTATAAGTTTTGAAAAAATCGTTATAGCCGATTTAGAGAAAATCGCGAAAAATGAAATATTCGGAAAATACGTAAAAATAAGAGAAATAAAGTTTCCGGTTATTCGATTTTAATCAAATTCTTGATTTAATATGGGAAGGTAGTTTGGACTTCAAATATAAATTTTCATTTATCTAGGACTTTCAATTTCATAGTTATTTTATTTACAGTTAACGGTAAGAGTACTTCCGGTTACTTATTTAAGGAAAATTTTCTGAGAAACCGTCTTAATTATATCAAAGGACATTAAATTTTTAAGAAATACAACAAATTTAAACAATCGTTAGAGCCAATTTCGAAAAAATCGCGAAAAACCAAAAAAATGACAAGAATGAAATGACACTTCCGGTCTTCCGATTTTAATGAAATTGTTGCAGTCACTTGTTCAGGCGAATACAAACTTAAATATAAAATTTTGTTTATATACGACCTTTCGTTTTTGAGATATTTTGTTCACACACATGCAAGCACGCACGCGCACACACACAGACCAATTTTTAAAAACCTGATTTTCGTACTCAGGCGACCCGAAAACATGTATTTGGGCTAAAACTTTGACTTTAAAAATTTTGGATGAAAACAATACCTTCTCTTTTACCTATATTTCATATAGGTTAGAGAAAGTGATATATTAAGTGAAAGACAATTTACCTTCTGCGCTCAAAATCCCTTTATATAATTTATCACTTCTTATTCTGCGATTGAGGGTTCTTAGAGGTACGTCATAACGACAATGAGTTTATCTTTTACTGATCTCATCCGATTTCACTTTTTCAATTGCCTCTTGTAATTTGTGATCTGTCCAAGGAGCTCTTAGTGGAGCATTAGGTTTCCTCTGATATTTACGTGACAAGCTTGCTAAAATTTGTTTTTAATCATTAGTTTACTATTTAATTCATAAGAGGTGAAGATGAATTATTTACGGATATATAGTGCGACATCTACCAAGTCCGGATGCGGCGATCCTTTTTTCATTGGGATAGATCCGTATCTAATCTCGTAGAGAAAGTGTAAATACTCGTAAAGTGTGCTTTTATTGTATTATCAAATTCTAAATCTAACATTGTACTTTTTTATTTTTTTATTCCATTGAAAAGCACTTTGAAATTATTTTGCAATAATATAAGAAAATTTGTTTAATTTTTTGGCATATTATTAAGTATATATAATACTATTTTTGGAAGAACGTTGTTTGTGTACACAATCACATGTGTCTGAGTCCATGTCTATGTATGTGATTGCGAAGGCGACTGAAATAATAAACAGATCATGGATGATAAATAATTTATAAGAGGAGATTATTCATTGCAGAAAGGGAAATTTATATTGTAAACAATGCAGTTCGTTCTTTTTCCGTTACTTTGGGTTACTTACACATGCACATTTTATGTTCAGATAGGAGAACATTTTGTTCCAATATGATTAAATAAATGATTTTAATTCAATATCAAAATTAGAAATTCACCATAGCCGAATTCAAATGCATATAACAATTAATTTTTAGAGCACTGCGGTGAACGAAGTGAGAAGCATGTGAATATCTATAGGCGCTTTAGTACCAACGAATTGAAATGGATTAAATATAAAATACTTAATAACTAAAATAGCACAATAAAATTTAGGTAGGTACTTCTAATTGTCACGGACTAAATTACTTTTCAATTATATATCATTCAATATCCCTATATGGTAAAATGCAAACAATTTAGAAAAGTTTACTACCCTCGAAGAAAACTCAGAAGCTACAATTTTCTTGCTATATTTCGAGTTTTCTGGTTTACTAAAACTGTTCTGCATTTGCAGGTAGCGGCAACCATAAGCTTTATTTTGTTTTAATCAAAATATACTATATTGATAATAAAATCATGAAGTTGTAGATTTGGCGGAAAATATGAACAATTAACAAAGAACAAAACTTCTCAATATATTATAATATATAAAAATAATCGTACGTTTCGTTTACCTATTGAAACTTCATCAGCAACTGTAAATGAATATAAAAAAATATAGGGCATAACGTGGTTTTACCTGATTATAGTTAAGCCGGCACATCATTATCTATTACAGATCGTTATACTTTTGTGTCAAAAAAAAATCAATAATAATAATATATTCAAATTAATAAAGGATCCATAATTCCCAAATTGAGACAATATTAATTATTAAATGAATAAACTAATAGCCTCAATCTCAAGCAAATTATTTTTTATGTTCGATAATTTACATTAACTAGTTTCGAACTTAAAAAAGTACATCATCAGAATGTTGGTATACTATTATGATTATAGACAATTCTAAAAAACAACCATTAAATTGCAATATATGGATAATGACACCCGTCTTGATGTCGTTCTTTGTTCTTATATCAAAGCAGGTGTCATTTGCCATATTTTACAATTTAATGTGTGTTTTTAAAATTATCTATAACCAAAATAGTGTACCAACATTCTGATGATGAACTTTTTTAAGTTCAAAACTAGTTATAAAATAATAATAATAATAATAATTTGCTTGACACTGAGGTTATTAGTTCATTTATTTAATAATATATTCAAATTTCAAAGAATTTCTAGTTTTGACATAAAGTTACGTCGTAACTATAATCATTCACTAGATGGCATTGTGAATGTCTGATAATGAATAAAGATTTGTAATTTCATAAATTTTCCATTTCGAACTGTATTTGTGCTGAACAAGATGGCAGCTATCATTTTTCATTAAATATTAATTTTAAGTAAAATCAATCAACAGTCAGTAACAAATTCATACTTGTTCTGTAAGTACGAAGATCATTCAGAAAGTAAAGAACGTTGTTTTATGCCAAGCGACCGCGTCCTCCCACCACCGCCGACCGCTCAATGACTGTGGCGTTTTTTCGCTTCTGTTTGGCATTAGCTATGATCGGCTACGGTTGATTACCGCTTAGTTGTGTAACAATCAATGTGTGACAAAATTAACGATCCCGCCAAGTGTGAGGTTCGCAGTGTTATCCGCTTTTTAAACGTGCAAAAAATCCGACCTATCGAAATTTATAGACAGATAACTGAGATGAACGAAACGTCGGTTCGAAAATGGTGCATCATGTTTAGTAGTGGACGGACGAATGTTCACGATGAAGAACGCTCGGGCCGGCCCTCAGTTATGACTGACGGACTCAAAGCAAGGATTGAAACAAAAATTCAAGAAGATCGGCGTTTTACAATTAGTGGACTGCGCTCATTCTTTCCCGAAATTTCAAGAACTGTAGTGTACGAAATTGTTAGGGAAGATCTGGACTATAACAAAGTGTGTGCAAGGTGGGTTTCTCAAATTTTGGATTACATTGTTACTAGTGAAGAGATTTAGATATCTCATTTTATTTCAAAAACAAAGCACCAGTCAATAGAATGGCATCATTCGCGATCCCCAACGCGAAAAAAGCTAAATAAAATATGCAGCGGCCTACTGACAGACGATTCACCAACTCTGCCGCCCCATTCAAAACAAATGGTACGGAATGCCGACCAGGGGAACCATTCTCCTTCACGATAATGCATGTTCCCATGCGTGATTATTACTTATCCCCGACTTTAAAATCTTCCTGGGTGGAAACCGCTACGCAAGTGATAATGAACTTAAAAAAGCCGTTAATCAGTGGTTCAACAACTTGGCGGCAATTGAGCATGCAAACAGTATAGAAAAGCTCGTAAAACAGTACGACAAGTGCTTAAATTTGAAGGGCGACTATGTAGAAAAGTACCTTAGGTATCAAATTGTATGTAAAACAAAGGTTTGTTTCATTATAGCCAATAATAATTTCTGTAGAAAAAACGTTCTTTATTTCCCGAATGACCCGTACATTCCATTAATTTTATCTTTATTAATTAGATAATATTTCAGATCGGCTTATTAATGATTAATCATGTACTTAAAGCTGTGTGTTTTGCTAAAGAATATTAAAATAAATGATTAGAGGTCATACTAATAAATTATCCATCAGCATCTATGGTATTTTCAATAATCAAATTTTATAAATTTCATTGTTCAAGTAAATCGATACTCATATTATGCTCTATATTTTTCTGTATTCATTTATAGTGGCTGGCGAAGTTTCAATAGTGAAACGAAATGTACAATTATGTTCATATATAGTAATGTACTGAGCAGTTTTGTTCTTTGTCAATTGGCCACATTGTCTGTCAAATCTAAAACTTCATTTATTATGTTTTGAACGCCAATTACTACTCAATTGATAATAAAATTATACGTATAAAAGCAACAATGGTCAGATATTATGTATGCATCATTTCCCTTATATTTGAACGTTTGAATTAAATAAATTAGGCATATAAATATTTATATTAAAAATAGTCGCAAAATTGTGGTGTTAATTTCTAAATTCATTAAGGGTCCATTAGAATGGCATGGCAGCCCAATATACATTATTTTAAATATTTATAATTATTAGCAGTTTCGTATGCAAAGTTTTAAAATAAAGTAGGTACCACCATTGGACTATAAGCAATCTTTAAGGAAGCCTCTTGGTTGAACTGTCACATTAATTACCTTAAGAACATTTTGAAAAGTACATTTTAAAGCGTAATTTTCAAAGTATTCTTAAGGTAATTAATTTAAAAGTATAGTCAAGAGGTTTTGTTAAATATTTCATGAAGTACAACGGCGGTACAAACTTTCTTTTTTAAAATTACATTATTGTAAATATTTTAAATAATGTATATTGGGTTGTCATGTTATTCGAACTTGGTGGTAAATGGAAATGGGAAATGAAAATAACAATTCGCGACAGTTAAAATTTTATTGCAAACTATTTTCTCACATATAAATAGCTCTTGTAGGTGCTAAATTTGGTACATATAATAATTGCATATAAATATTTTATATTCCTTTCAATTTCAAAACATCGCCTTAAATATTGTAACTAAGCAAAAACATGTTTAAGTTAAAATATGAATAGAACAGAAGACCTTCTCGTAAAACCTTCCATGCAGGTCAGTTGGAGACCCTTTACGGATGGTTCTCCCGTGGGTTCGTTACAATATAGGTTTTTAAAGGTACCTTGCCAATCCTACAGTCCTATTGAATAACAAAGTGCTAGAATATGCATCACTACAAATTCAGATTTTAAATATGTTTATTACGCAAAGGACTGGATAATTTGAATTTGCCTTTATTGTGCTGTTGTTAGTTTTTCGATATTGTACTTATTTTAGGAAGTAAAACAAAATAACAATTAAATTTTATAAAGCTTCTCTTGTACAACTAGTTCACTAAGCTAACCAAGAATCTATTTTATATGGTAAATGATATACTAAAATATCCTTACAGTGTATCTCTTTTTGTCTTACTATTTCTCCGCCGATTTCCCTTTAATTTTTGGCCTCATTCTTGCGAATTTATGAATTCATGGGCGTTTTCACCTAGAATTATTACGGTTATAGAACCTAAATCAAAATGTTATGTACTCTATCAACTATCAACTATGTGAAGGTTTTTGCTTGATTATTCAATTACTTATAAACCTGGGGATTTCTCCCACGCCAATATGGGAACATTAGATTTTAATGAACAAAATTGCAGATAGATTCTAAAAGAGTGATTTATTTGATGCAATTCACGATTCCGCCTCGTTTCGTAGATTTGATTTTAGTCGACCCTAGTTATTCAGAATAACTTTAATACGCCCTTTCCCGGCGAGGTATACGAACTTGAACTTCTCCGGAGTCACATTTTTCGCTCCTTGGATCTTTAATAATCCGAATGTTTAGGAACGTTCTCCAGAAATTAAGCGAGAAATGAATTGCGCCTTTAACTTGTTTTAAATTGACATCAAACATCATATAACTGAGTGTCAGATCATTCTAAATTTTAAAACAGCAAACAAACTTCATGCTTCTCAAAAATTAACTTTATTCATTGTAGAATTAATCAGTTATATGTATTTTAAATTGATTCTTACAATTCCTCGATGTTTATTTTAAAACTCAGATTCAGGAGACCAAAGCCAGTCACGCCTAATCCGATCTCTTCCGATTTCTGAATAAGTAGCAAGCAAATAATTTTTAATAACCGTATTCTTTACTTATATAATATGTTGAAACGAATTAAAAAAATTAAAGTTTCTTGTTATTATTAAAATGTGAAATTAAATACATTTATAGTAAAAACAGAACGTTACAAATATTGATAAACTAAAGCAAAATGTATATATACTATTGTAGCAAGAAATGATTAAAAATGCCAGGAATATGGTTCTGAGCTGAGAATCATTCATTCTCGAAAGATATTTGCCTTAAATGCTAAAATTTTCTAATCGCTACCGAATTTACTAACTAATCTAAGGCTCTTGAACGCGTGATGTTGTACCTGCGCTTTAACAATGAAATTAAAATGTCAGTAAAGGACGAAGCACTAATGCTCGAGCATTGCCATGATAGCACACACTCACGTACTATCACACATACTCTCTTATTCGTCTTCCTGAAGATGAAGATGATCCAAGACAGTACACGTTTTTAAATCGCTAATTCAAGACGAACGCATAATGCATGACTATCTCTCAGGAACGTTTCACATAGAAACATTCTGGCGGGATCGTTATAGAATGGAACTACGTCTTATGCTGTATATATTTAGCTTCGTAACAATTTAATTGTACTAGGTACGTACTTATAAATTTCATAGACACCTTATTATTCCTAAAATGTTTAAATACTAAAGATTTACAAATATTCGACCTTTCTAACTTCATGAAGTCATGTCATGAAATTTTACTTTAACCATTTTTTATTTAACGTCAAACATTAAGTTAGTATATGCTCCTACCTAAACAATATTCATAGGCTTTGAACGATTATTTGTACTCTTCTTTGTCTTCGATCTTGCTTTATGACATAATAGCATCCCTCGCTATTTGCATTCACACTGTTTCATTGCTCTACTTGCTTTCATTATACAGGGTGTCTAGGCTAAAAGGCGAAATACTTAACACACGTGTACACAGCACATGGTGAACAAATCTATAAAAAAATTTAGTCTACTTCGAAAAAAGGTTTTTACAAATTTTCCTATAAAAATCGATCACAAACACAGGCCTATATTACAACGACCTACATTCAATTATAAGTTGTATTTAATACATATAAAACGTCATGCTTGTTTTAAATATCATATTATTGTATGTGGTCCATTCACTGTAACTTTTTAAATAAAAGCGACTGTTTAGATATCATTGCTGTAAACGTTTTATGAACTTAAATTTATTTTTCTTCTTATAAATTTAATATCGATCAACTAAGTGTAAAATATAGGAATTTATAGTGAAATTTTATCTTAAGTAAATCCGTTTTACGTCATTACTATGGAAACAATAATTGACAGTACGAATTAAATTATGTAGATTACCTAAATGAAGCTGTTTGTATTATTCAATTCTTGATAAAAAGAAGCTATTACGACCGAAATTTATGATCAAAAAATGCAAATTTTTTAGGGCAGCTTTAAAAAATGCTTGTTAATTAATTGCGTTCAAAATTGTTTACCTAGACGTTCTTACCATTAAACGCATACGTTAAACATATTCTTTTATACCAATTATTGCCTTGACTAATGGACCGCATGAAAATCTGTAATTTTAGGTAATAAAATCATAATATTAATAGATGTACGGATTATAAGAATTTTAAAACCGTTTAAAGACAAAATATTGGTTAAAATTCTCTATTAATAATTAAATTTGTCTTTAAAGTTTGCTGATATTTGCTATGAATAAATCTAGTACCTATTAGTAATCGGTATGCGTGGTCAGTGCTCTAAGGGACACAACAAACTGAACGGCGGTTGCAATAGTAACACAATATAATGAACTGCTACAGTCGTTCAGATTAACGATTAACTATTTGCTATTATTACAAATAGCACGGTAATCTTCTATAAGAAAATATATAACTTTCAAATTGTTTTCATTTTTGTTGTAAAAACACAGTAACGATATTGATAAACGTACATAAAAATTGTTGGTAAAATTTCAAAACGGGTGGATACATAATTTTATATAAAACTACTTTTTTATAAAAGATTATAATTTAAAATGAATAATTCAGTAATAATTTAGGCAATGTCACTAAATTACAAGTAACATTATTCAGGTAATTTTAATAATAATTAACGAAGTTGTTAATTAATTAAATTTTGACTGGTGTTATAATTTTAATAATATTTGGGAAATATCCAGATATTTACAGTAAATGTCTATAGTACTACATGTGAAAATTTTAATACTTTGACTTAACAGATTTCTGTTATTATTTATATTAAATTTTATAAATCCATATTGTTTAACCTGAAAAAGTCTACATAATAGGCGAAACGTTGTTTTTTTCCCTTGTAATTAAATAAATATTACCAACTCGAAATAAAGGAGTAATTATAAAAAATACAGACTGGATATTTCCCAAATATTATTAAAAGCAACATTATCTACAAATATGTATAATAACATAAAGTGCCTTTCAGAGACTCAAAAGAGGAAAAAGAGCTTTGTTACAAAACAAGTAATACACATGAAATGCAATTTTAGATGCTTTTAATTACAATATACTTTGAATTAACTAATTAATAAATGCTATAATTCTAATTATAAAATTATATATTTTTAATGATTGATCCATAAAGTGCGAAATTCCATATTAGGCTAGTTTAAAATGTATTATGCAGATAATATCAAGAGGTTTGTAATTGTCTAAATAAATGAAGAATTTTCTACCTGGTATCTCTAAAGACATTAACTATTCTTTTGTTTGCCGATAACTTATAAACAATCAGTAATCAGGTTGCTAAATCAACTATATTAAATTTGGAAATTATCGAAATGAAGCCCATGTAACGAGATGGTTTACAAAATATTGTAATTCTTTCTCTGCGTTTGTATTTTTATAAAAAAAAATAATGTTACATTTTGTTCTATACTCTGCACAGAGAACGCTTTCTTTTGTATATGTACAGGTAAGTAACTGAATAACAATTATTTCATGCGTTTATTGGAAATATATTTGCCTATAGTTCTAAACAGAAGTAAAGGTTTTATTATTACACTGTGAGATACATATAGCTGCTTTACGGAATCATAGGCAGTTATCATAAGTTCTGACGTGCGCTAACTGCACATTCCTACTAATATTATAAAAAATTTACAGCGTACTTTCAACATAGAATAGTTAAATTTACAGAGTCCTTAAAAATTAATATTTGGAAAAATCGTGTTTTTCCTTTATAACAAGTATCAGGATTTGTTTAAATATATCTTCAAATACGTAATCTGTTGTAAAAAACATTTGTTCTTTATAGCATTGTTATTAATTAGAAACATAATAGGAAAACACCATTATATCATGCTTATAAGTTATAAGTAGCAACGATTATGTTTGTTACTGTGGTTAACTTCAATAGATATAACAGCATTAATCTAGGTGCATGCGTGGTAGTAATTTATCAACATGTAAGTACTGTTATAGCACGAGCTCGTTTTCAAAAACCGCTGTTTGTTGAATTCAAAATTTCTAATGATATTAAAACGACCATTTGACCACCTGTACATATTTTTACAAAATGAAATTTTTAGGTACCATTTATGGGAATTAACACTGACAAAATAATTCCTTAAGGTATACAGTGGAAGATAAACTGTAACGTCGAGATCATTTTTAACTGGTTTCAAAAACATAGTGCTTAAAGTAATCGATAACGTAAATATACAAGTATAGAAAAGAATTACAAACCTTTTGCACTCTATTATACACATTTAATGTGAAATTATTAAATGCACAATAAAACCGAATTGAATTTTGAAATTAAAAGTTTCCAAATATAAATCAAAAGGTTCATAGCCGCCACGGGGTAATCAGTAAATAATGACACTACTGTTTCACTGATTCCTTATCTGTTACGTTGAAAAAAAATTAAACTATATTTTAGAGTAAGAATTGTTTCAAAGTATTTCTGACTTCATGTGAGATATAGTTAAATTTAGGTAAACTAATTGGCTCCTGAATTAACGAAAGCGTGAAGATACAGTTGACGTATCTGGCAAAGGGGTCAAGCGGTTCGGGCTTGTTAGACTAACATCTCGCAAACTTCATTTGCACAGTTAGAGAGAATGGATACGTTCAAATTTAACGCCCAAGATACGCCATCAAAAATTCAGTGCTGTGTACGAAATCTCACTTTAGTTGGATTTTGTGTATTATAGGTGAAAGTGATGTTAAAAAAGGTATTAAGGATTTCGATTTCAGGTGAGTTTGATATAATTTTATGTACAACTAACATAACAAGTATCATTTTTTGGATTATTTGGAATTGTTAAATACTGTTATATAGGTATTTTCCGATGTTTAATTTAAAAGATTATATGTCATTATCGTTGTACTAACAGCTTAATTACCAGATTTTTAAGAAAAACGATTGAAGAACTTTCAGGAGACAATGGACGGCTGGCCATAGTCCCCTAGAATTTTGTTTTTGTTTTTTAAATGTACTAAACATCTACAGAAATAAACATTATCGGAATTTTAATCCCGTAATTATAAACAGGCCATCGAATAGGTTTTAAATAATAACTTAAGCTACAAATAGTGCTGAGAGGTTTGGTGTGACAAAAAATCGACTTTTAACTTACGCAACCAAGGCAAAAGAGATAGGCATGGATCTTAAAACTAATTTTTATAAGTCTCAACTATCTTTATCAGAAATGGAGACAACTTTAGCAAAATATTTAGTTAAATGTTTAGCAATATTTTATGGCCTTACTACAAAATTAATGAGAATATTGATTTACGAGTACGCTACTAGAAACAATCGAGAAATTCCTGAAAGCTGGTATAATAAACAAATGATATCAAAGTCTTGGTTTGCGAGCTTCATGCGCCACCACTCACAATTACCTGTTAGAAAACCAAAAGCCATAACTTTAGCTCGTATGCTAAGTTTCAATCGAACCAATGTGGAAATTTTTCAAAATAAACTGAAAGAATTTCTTTCCCTTTATTCACTTACTCCAGTTCAAATCTTTAATTTGGATGAGGTAGCTTTAAAACATTTACAAAATTACTAGTTTTTTAATTAATATTTGGAAGTTTTCAGACAGGTATCACCGCAGTACAGAAAATTCCGAAAATTTTGTGCTGAAAGAGAGAGTAGCAGATAGGAATAGCGACATCTAGAGAGGGAGGTGAGTTGTGCGAACACAAACACCCTTACACCGATTTGGATTTTTCCAAGGCAGAGATTCGACGAAACTAGAATAATGAAAAGGGTAGCTAAAAATGGTGCTTTGAGACTATCTATCGTAGTGGCTGGATGACCAATGACAATTTTATTAAAAATCTACATTTTGTAAACAATGTCAAATGTGGCAAAGAAAATAGGGATGTACTTATGTTTGATAAACATTAATCGCGTTTGTTTGTAAACGCAATAGAATTTTCTAGAGACAATGGAATTGTACTTAAATTTCGTCCTCATATACATCAAAGAAATTTTAGCCGCTGGACAGGACCGTATTTGATCCATTGAAAACTTATAGTGGACAAACTTTGAGCATTTACGACCTTCACTTAATATGTCTTCAAGCATGGGATAGAGCAGATAACTCAGTGAACATTAAATCAGGATTTAGGTGTACAGGAAACATTCCTTTTGACAAATATTTATTTACTGAAGCTGACCTTTTGTGTTCTTCGGTCACGGATCATCCATTACCTAGTAATGGCATTTTCTAATGAAGTTCCTTATCTAGATACTGCAAGTGTTCAAGACACTCCACCAACAGTTTCTCCGAGTCCCGGCCCTTTACACGAACAGAAGCATTTTATATCTTCTGAGCTTAATCAACCCTACCGAAAGGCGCCTATTAACTGAGTCAATCCCCGTTGCATGATTGCCACAAATACGTCTGAAAAACTTATTCTGGAAGAAAAAATCACACAAAAATTAGTTAAAATTACAGCTGCATAGAAGACAAAATTTCGAAAAAAGTGTTACAGGAGTAATCGAATTTCGAATTCTAAAGGTGAGGTGAATCTTGAACATTCTTCATATGACGCCAACTAGGGTGTAAAGAAAAGATTACGGTTACTAACATGTTGGAAAGGTTTATGTTCGAAAATAAGTTGCTCCGATGGTTGATGCAGTTATGGAAAAAGGTGCGAGGTCAAATTTATAAAGAAACAAATAGATTTAGCTTCACTTACGAGCAATCAGTGACAGTCAATTTGAAAGACATTGTAGTTATTTTACCCACACCTATTAACGATAAGAGACCGAAATTTGCAGGAACGGTTTTCTTCAATATTATTTTAGCAGAATATAATTTGTTTTGATAGAGATTTTTTGCTATTGTATTTGTATTTTTTTTGTTAAAGAATAGAGTTTTAACCTTTGGATTACATAACTTGTCAAAACTAAAATTTGTTTTGTGAAAAGACTTGTCTCCTACACCATTGTCGATGGTCTCCTGATGGTAAGGAGACTCATGGACAAGCTATAACATTATATTTTGTGTTGAATTTCAGGTAAAGTAAAAGTAATTTGATGACAATTCAGTAGGTATAAAGTTTTAGATAAACTAGTATTTTGGAACATGGCGGAAGATGATCTCAGTGGTCTTAACGAAGCTTCCAGACTTACAAGTTAAAAAACCGTCCATAGTCTCCCAGATCGCCCCTATAATGAGTTGTAAATTGTAAATTAATTAGTAACTAGTGATAATGAATTTTGTTACATTATAATTATGATAATTATTCAATTAGATTTCAAGGAAAACTTCAATATAAAATTACTACATATATTACTTTAATATATAGTTTTCTAGTTATTTAGTTTCTTAATTAATAGTAGATATATAAGACAATCCCTCGATCAATATAAACTGAATGTTTACCACTTTTAAATTTTATAACGATAATTGTTATCCAAGTGAGACATCTTAAAATATATAGAATATTACAAAATTGTTTCATTTTAGCTTATTTATACTAATATTTGGATTTTTTCAGGCATTAAGGCCATAAATTATAATGGTATATTAAAAAGACGAAATAATATTTCATATTTTAATATTTTGTTTTCCTTATTATGATAAAATTCGATTAATTGTTAATTGAAGTATTTTAATAATTTTAAGGTGAAAACAAGATATTATAGTAGTAAGATAACTTTTAAAATTATAAAATATCAAAAGATAAAAATGGATGAATTATTCATATATTAAAAAACATTTTTATTATTTACACTAATTTTCCGGAACTGAAATAAATTGACCTTGTATTTATTTAGAGAGATATCGGTTACAGTAATGAGTCATGACATTACAATGAATTACGGCACGAATTTTATTCTTTACTATTCCCTAATGTTCTGGACTTTCTTTTTTCTATATAGTATAATAAAACAACTTTAAAGTTTCTAATTTACCTGAAAGTTCATCAGTTACAGAGAAAATGTTTGTACACTTGGCACGAAATTTATTAAATTCTGACCGAGAAGTTATTCTTGTTAATTAGTACACGTCTAGTTATGTGCTTCTTTTGACTCAAAATACACATCTAACTGGTAGAATTTGTGTTAACTGGGGCATACCTAAAGAACTGCAACAGCTTCCATTAGAGCAATACCGTTCATGTTTTGCTCGAAAGGATGCAATGGGTGATTCAAGAACAAGAAGGAGATGAGACATGGTTGGAAGAAAAATGGTTTATTATAACAAACTTCAACATATTGAATTCTATAATAAACATATAAGAGCAATTGATGCAGTGGACCAAGATATTGAGCCTTACAGTTTTCTGAGAAAAAATTATACATGGTTCACAAAAGTTGAATTTCCAATCCTACAAATGCTACTGAACTCAAAAGTTTTCTACAGAAAAGCACACGAAGAAGAAATTGCCGTGTGTGATTATATAAAGTCCTCATCAAATATAATGAAAAACATAGAAAACTTATTCAACCAAAGCTATTGGGATCAAATATAAATCTTTAATATTAACTGGTCGACTTTCCAAAAGAAGGAAATACGCGGTTCCTTATAATTTGTCAGGTGTTTAGTCGACAAGGAGTGAGGAACTAGCGAGAAAAATTTGCTTTTGTGGTTGTGATAAATCGGTTTATACTTCGCAGGGCACTTCGATATGTAAAACTATTTTCCTATTTTTGTTTTTTATAAAACGTTACTATTTGTAATATTTTTATATGAAATACATATTCAGACACGTATAAAAAATATATCCCACGTGAATATAATGGTATGTGCCGTATATCTCTTCGTGAATATCTGATATTTCTCATAAAGCCATACGCGAATCCGCGGTAATAATAAGTAAATATTTTTGTTGTTATTATTACTTCACATAAATATTGACTAATTTTAAAACTAATCCCGAAAATGAAATCTGGTACCGGGATTGCACTTGGTACGAAGGAATTAATAAATAAAGGAATCTACAGAATTATTAACCAAACTTAAATCTCTTGGTTTTATTTAATAAAGAGGTAATAAACAATAATATTCACTATTTACAAATAAATGCATTATTGAATTTTGTTTTGGATTAATGAAATCATCAGTTGAAATTTTCTCATACAATGTATTTAATTAATTTAAATCCCTAAGTTATTACCTATCTATTTAATATACCAGACACGTAAAAAAGTTTATTCATGTTTCTAAAATTTCCCAATATAAATAGTTTTGGTAAAAATGATTTATATGTTTTTGTCATCCTTGAGTAAGAAACTTCTAAAATATACAAAAATAATATTAATTCATGCATTAATCTGACTTAATGGAAAAATATTACACTGCTTTCTGTTCAAAGAATAATTTAACTGTAAGAGTAACAAAAAAGCAAATTGTCGGTAGGGGTTTTGGATATTCGTTGAATTTTCGAATATGATAAATCAGTTTTTAATGTTTTAGCATCCATGCCATTTTTATAACAACTATTCCAATTTAAAATGTTAAGCAATTAAAAACATACCGTAATTATTTAAAAAAAATTATAAGTATAAATAATAAAAGCGAACAGGCACACTTATCGTGCCGTCGAAAAAGAATGCCTCCAGGGTGCTAAAAATTTAAAAAATCTAGGGAATTCATTGCTGATGTGTTTCTTCCTAACCAAAAAAACAAGATGTCAACCATAGTCGTATTTACATTTACACATGTTTAATATTTTAATTATTTTTAATTGAAAATTAAAAATTGTTTTAATGAAAAATGTCCTAATTCATTATTAACAATCAATAAGCAAATTAAAATTCCAATTCATCATTTTAATTATAAATTATAAATATCATTTATATGTGACGTCTATTATAAAAAATTATCTGGTAACTTTAATATTATTACATTTTTAATTTCAGTTCCACCAATTTGTAAGGTTGGTTGCCTATCCAGCAGTCTGCATTCTTTCTCAATCACCCTGTATATTGTACTACAATTAATCATCTGACTAATTGAAATATTATTTAGAACCTACAATAATTGCTTAAATTGTAAGATATATTCTTAAAAAAATGATAATAATACATCAAATCACGACGTTATGACTAGAGTATTTAAAAATTCTAATTGTGCGTTTAAATAATACTTTAAAATAGATTTCCGACTCTGCACCGTGTTTCTCAGCGTTTTTTAAACTTTCTTCAGTCTTCAACATTTTTTCGCTGAACCAGATATTAAATATAAAATAAAAATATAAAAGTAAATATTTTGCCGTAAATAACTTATTTCTTTGATAAACAATATAAATATGATTTGTTTCAAATATACAAAAATTAATGAAAGAAAACCTGAGCTTATTTTTTTGCTGCATAACAAAGAAAATATTGATGCAATGTTTGACACTGCTAGACGTAAGATATTTTCAACGTTTTTCAGCGTTGAACGATTTTTGGTTTCAGTGTTAAAGCTGAAAAAGTCATTTCACATTAGTGTGTGGTGTTCAACGGAGGAAAAGCATTTAATGCCATTTCAGAAATCGTTGTAAGTTGTAACTTTGAATCACTGGATAGCTCAGCAAATTCCTCTGGACTTTATATGGCAGGTGATTAATCTCATTAATATAAATCAAAAATGGTTTTTAGGTTTTTAGATTAAAAATTCGACAAAGTATTTGCAAAAAGGGTTTGTGGGGATTTTAAGTGATTTATAATAATTCTTGCAATTAAAGCTTTAAAGTTATTTTTTCCAAATTAAAATTGTCAATAGTCGAAAACATTTCGAATGAATCATTATTCCTCCAAATATTGATCGTATTAATAAAACCTTTGATTTTATCACTCGAGTAAATATATTGCTATTTTCCCTTGAAGAAACAAGTTGAAATCGTTTAGTTTTCCAAAAATATATGATAAATAGCACAGCTTTGAAGCCATACGTCATTGTAAAAAAGACCAGCAAGATTGGATTTTTGTTCGGTTAAAAATATAATAATTTTGTCTTTTAATAACAAACTTTTTGTTAAACTTTATCTTCTTGATACCCATCTTACTTCTATGTAATAATAAATTTTTGTATTCGTTTATTTTCAAATATCTGCAAAGACGCGGGTCTTTGCAAAGATTTGAAAATAAGCGACTGTTAAAGGTACGGCTTTTAATAAAGTTAATAATTTTGCAGTATTCTGAAGTGCATCCTATAATTCCGTTGCTAATTTTATTGTTGCAAAGATTCTCGGTGGATCAGGTGGTGTATAAAAGTAGCATGATCGTTATCAGCAGATTTAACAAATGATTTAAGACCAATATGTACATATTCCAAAGCAATTTTTGCATTCAAAACCTTTAGTTTTAGGAAATTCATCAACTTTGCTATGTATGTCTTCCTTTCACGTATATTCTTCCAAATGACGACAAAATAAGAATTCTCTGTCAATGTTTTCTTTATAAATGTATCTGGCATATACCGAATGGAGCAATACTTTCTTTGTGATTTCAGGGAGTGCTAGCGTCGAGTGGGGTGGTCCGCAAATGGTGGAAGGAAGTGTTTGACTCAAAGGAACTTAAAGTTAGTCTATAGAGAAGATGTCTTGGCCAGATGAACAGAGTGCGTTTATTATTGATGCTTTTCTAACAAACGGAAATTCGGTGGTTAACGTGTAATAAACTTTAATTTACCCAACTGTCTCCCATTCCTTCAAGATCAATAATGTTGAAGGGGTTCGAAATTTTAGAGCCACAAGTTCTGCAACTCAAGGTCAAGGGTGTAGGGGTGGTCGACTATGCAATGCTTATACCCTTGAAAATGTTGCGAGAGTAAGGCGTGCCATCATCCAATCTTCAAAGAGGCCAGCCCGTAAGGACGCTGTTACACTGGGCATATCAAGTCGCTCAGTACGCCGTATTTTGCACGAATATCTTGGTTTTCACCCGTGCAAATGGTGATCATGCAGGAACTGTTACCGAGGAACCTCGAAAATCGTGCAAACATTTGTCAGTAACTTATTAATGGCATTCCACCTCCCGATATTGTCTTGTTCAACGACGAGGCACATTTACACCTTTGCAGTACTGTAAATCGCCAAAACTTTCGCTAGTAGAGTGATAAAGAGCCAAAAGAGTTGAAACAAAGTTCACTAGACAGTCTTAAGATAACCACATGATGCGCCATAAGCAGTTATGGAATCATTGGTCCCTATTTTATTGAAGAGGGGGAAATGACGTTACAATCACATTTGATCGGCACATTAACATGCTGCAGAACGTTTTGAGATCAAACCTAAATGATTTTTTCATCTTGCCAATATTTGGTTCCAACAAAACGGAGCAACAGCTTACACAGGCCGGCGATCGATGGAAGTTTTGAGGCAGATGTTTCCAGGGAAGCCCATTTCAATGCGGGTCGATGTTCAATGGCCAGCTTGATCGCCAGAATCGACCCTTTCTGACTTCTTCCTCTGAGGTTATCTCAAGGCTGAAGCCTACAAACACAGACCCCGAACTTTGATGGCATTGAAGAAGGCTATTCGCCAATAAATCCTATTCATAATGATTGAAGTCTTACAACTACCGATTGAGACTTCATAATTGCATTGGCAATGGGGGTCATCATTTATCTGATGTTGGAAATTTTCGACATTACTGGAAATGCTGCCATCTTGAAAATATTTTTAGTAGATAGAACAGGTAATAAGATACTTTAAATAGGCCATGACGGTGAGGCACCCTGTATATATATATATATATATATA
>JAHWXV010901333.1:0-10347 GCA_024586415.1 Phrixothrix hirtus
ATATATATATATATATATATATATATATATATATATATATATATATATACATACCTTAGAGGTAAAGGATCGTTTCTCCAGTTTTTATCATACTTGAATTAAAACATTTTCCAACATATCAGAAGCGTAAACTATATAATGGTAAAGGGTCTTACCTCCACTGTTACTGGTTATTAAAATACTGTATTTAGAAAAAGTTGTATTGAAAAATATTGTAATAGTTTCTCCAATGAATGGTTACATGCAGTTAAATGTTTGGGGCAAACCTACATGGTAAAAAATCGAATCATTATCCCGTTATTATAGTAGCGATAGAGTGCCACAAATGCTATGAACCAACAAATCAAGGTGAGTTGAAATCATTTATTTTAAACAATATTAGAAAAGTTAGATTGTATTATAAATTTGAACTTATTTTAAGTGAAATATTGCTAAAATTATTTATTTTGTTATAAAATATACTATTTATAGTAAGTACCTAATGTTTAAAGAGATTTCTTTAAAACTTTCTGCTTAATTTTTCAATATTAATTTATTAAATCGCAGTGGAGTTATTACTGGTTACCACGCTAAAATTTTTAAAGGTGAACGTAAAATAATACCTTCTGATAAAATAAGGAATCCAATTACTTTGAACGGACGGTTATAATACCGGTTCTACTTCAGACAAGTAATTAAACAATGTTTGGGTTGCGCATTCTTTTTGTTACATGGTTAGTTAAAATTATATTGTTATGAATGTAAATTTTCTCTTATGATTTGGCTTAGGCCTGTTATGGAAAATAAATTAATAAATTTCATAAAATTCTTGTTTAATTTCTAGGATTTCCTGATACACTGTCTGCAAATAACATGGATAATGTTCAAGCTGATGAATGCTTGAATCATGCAGAGGAAGTGATAGATATTTCATTGCAAGGTAAATAAATAAATACAAAATTGGGTACTTATTATTTTCAATGAAGTGAATTTTAATAAAGTTGCTGCTGAATTATTTTATGTTTTCTTTTTCAGGAATGCAAAATGGTAGCACAAATAATACTGAATGTAGTCAGGCAATTATCCGAGAAGAACAAGGAAGTGTTGAAAATGAACAAAATTCCGAAATTGATAGTGGACCTGAACAGTTTAGAGATATTAGTGATGATGAAGACCTTGATTATATTCCCTCGGATGAAGAAAATGGTTGCATGGATGAAGAAACAACCAGTAGTCTTGAAAATAAGTTACATAACGGAGACAGATGAAGAAGGGAAATAAAATACCATAGAAAATAAACAAGAAGCTGTTAAAGTGAATCCTAGAAAGCGTATAAGAAATGAAAAAGATTCGAAGCTAACAAAAAGAAAGCAAGTAACGTTGACTGGAAAAGAACACGTTTCAAAATCTGGAAAGAAAATTAGTGCAAAGAAGATCAAATCCGGTTGCGGTCCTTGTAGAAGAAAATGTATCGATAAAATGAATGAGCTTGACCGCGTAAAAATATTCAACAATTATTGGAATGAAAATAAGACATGGGATCTCAAACGACAGTTTGTTCTTTCCAGAGTTAAAAGTACACCAAACAAACATAAAAGGTCATTAGATGGTAAAAGTGACGACCAGAGAAAACGAACAATACATTACAATTTTTAAATTAATGGTAAAATTATAGAGGTGTGCAAATTATTTTTTTTGAATAAATTAGGCATATCTGAGACCTTTATTAAGAATGCACTAAGAAAATCAGAAACAGACGGTTTTGTATCACCCGACATGCGAGGAAAGCACGTACCAAACCGTAAGGTGCCAGGAGATGTTAAAGAACGAGTTTGTTCTCATATTCGGTCGTTTCCAATATATGAAAGCCATTACAGTCGTAACAAGACAAAAAAAACAGTATCTTGGAAGCGAACTTAGCATAGAAAAAATATACAATCTTTACAAAATCGAATGTGATGAAGAAGGTGCTGAAAAAAGTGGAGAGTCAAATCATGGCTATATCGCCACCTTTTTTGGGTTTAGGGTTTAAGATACCATCTAGTGACACTTGTGATATGTGCGATAGTCTGAATATGACGTTACAAGAAAGTCACTCAGAGCAAGAGCGAGTAGACATTCAGGAGAAAATTGATAGTCACCTAAAAGATGCTGATTTCCGATACAATAGCAAGAAGAATGACAAATTAAATTCTTCGGACACAACTAAAGTGGTCATGCCAGATTTGGAAAAGTGCTTACCTACTCCCTATATATCTAACGCGAAATGTTTTTATTTTTTAAAACTATGGACATTAAAACTCACAATATATGACGCTACAGGGAAAAATCGTACTGCGTGGTGTGGGGTGAACCCATTGCTGGTAAAGGCGGCAATGAAATTTCATCAGCCTTATTCAAATGGGTAAATGAAGTTTGAAAGACTCTAGTACAGAGACATTAATAATCTGACCAGACATCTGTCTGTGTTAAAACAGAAATATGATGATGGCAGTAAACTATTTCTTTCTTTTGAACCTTTGCACTTCCTTAAAAACAATTATCCATAAATTTCCGCTCGAAGGTCATACCCACATGGAAGCAGATCATGCGCACCGGTTTATTGAGCGAACTATAAAGAAACGACCCGCATTAAGTATTGTAATACCGCGGGATTTGCAGCAGCTAATTAGGTCGGTAGTAGCTACAGTTTAGAACATGGAATTGACTGACTTTGAAAACTTTATTCCTTTGTGTTCATCTTCAAACGCTCCATTTGTGAACCGAAAAATAAATACTGAAAAGCAAAATTTTCTTATTTCATCGGTGGTATGGTTAGAAACACATCGTGAAAGCCTAGGTGTGCTTTATTATAAAACAGAATTTACTGATTAAGAACTAAAAAGTGTAAATTTGTGTAAAAATTTGAGACAAAGCGTACAATCAATTCCACAAGGGTTGCCTGCCATCTACAAAGATCCCAAAGGTATAAACGCAAAGAAGCATCAACATCTTTTGAAGTTGTTTGAGTGGATACCGTTTCAATTTCATTACTTTTATAGACATATGAAAATAACCGACCAGGAAGAAAAAAATACATACTGATTCTGAATAAAGTTTTCTAATCATAATGCTTTTTTAATTGCAACCTTTCTCGGTTGATTCGGAGTTACGATTTGTATATCGTTTTTTACCTAATTTCTTCTTTAGTGGTAAACAATCGCAAGTGCCTTAATTTTGGCCAGGTGCAATAGATTTTTAATATTCATATAATAAAATTGTTCAGTTTAGTTACTTAATTAAATGTTCAAAAAACCAAGTGGATGGTTTTATTTCTACTAAAAATATTCCACTTTCCTATATACAGTGTGTTACATAATTGAATGTCAATATTGCAGGGGTTAATCTATACACGATTCTAAGACAAAAAGTTCATATAAAATTAGGTCCGTTTTCGCTTTATTTTTGATATATTGAGTGATAAATAAATTTTTGTTTTAAATATTTTTTTTAATAACTCCGCAACTGCATCACATATTTTTATAAAACTTTGTGAGTGTAAAGTACATATATAAACACATCTTTTTTGATACTAAACTATGTTCAATTTTAACCAGTGGCGTCCAAATTAATTTTACCTTAACTATTTTGATTGGGAACAATGGTACGCCACTGCTATTTTTAAAAACAAAAATTATTTTATGAATAATATGACATTTTTTAATAAAAAAAATCTCTTGACTTTTTTCGTATCCTCTACCGGTTCTCAGTAAAAAAATAAAGAACAACAACTGTGAGTAAGTGAAAACAAACAAATTTAATTAACTGTTAACAGATTAATAAAGATTTTGTAAAACAAAACAAACACAGAAGAACTAAATAAGATGCTGGAAATGCCCTCCACCTCCAAGGATGCATGCTTCAACTCTGGGCCGCATATTAGCCCTCAATCTTTCAAAAATGGCTGGAGTATTTCTTATAACATCACAAGAAGTTCTAATGCGAGTCCTTAGTTCTTATACAGTGTTAACTGGAGTGGTATATACCAGAGTTTTAAGATGCATCCATAGGAAAAGGTCCAAACTATTTTAATCTGGGGACCTCGGCGACCAAGCTTGGGATCCACCACGATCAATACAGCGGTCATGAAATGCACGATCTAATTATTCTCTTGCTTCTAAGTTAAAATGGGCTGGTGCGCCATCATGCATGAACCACATCCTTTTTCTAATTAAAATGTGCACTTCTTCAAGCAATATGGGAAAATTCTCCTCCAGAAACTAACAATAAGTATGGCCGTTGAGTCTTTCCGGTAGAAAAAAAGTTCCAATTAAGAAATTTTCGACAATTCAAGCCCAAGAATTTACCGAAAATTGCTCTTGATGATTAGATTCCAAAACTGCATGTGGGTTTTCTTCAGCCCAAACATGGCGATTGTAGAAATTTCTAATACTGTTTCTTGAAAAGTTAGCTTCGTCTGTGTACAGTATCTTACAGCCAAACAAGGGATTAAGCTCCATTTGCTCCAAAAACCATTGAGAAAGGTTAATTCGCACAGGTAAATCTCGGGAAAGTAAAGCTTGGGCCCGTTGAATATGTTATGGTTATAACAGGAAGTCGTGAAGAATTCTTCAAACCAAAACATGTGAAATATTTAAGTAATGTCCAACTTTTCGAGTACTAAGTTCAGGATTTTCATCAATTGCATTTAGGACTGCTTCTTTAATTTCTGGAGTTCTTGTAGTACAATGGGCTCGTTTTAATAGATTATTTGACTTAAAAGTACCTGTTTCAGCCAACCTTCTGTGTACATTTGTAAATATTCTTCTATCTGGTAAAACTCTATTTGGAAAGCGCTCCTGATATAATCGTCTAGCCTCCGGTGCCATCAGCCAAACCATACATGTAATGAATATCTGCCATCCCTTGATTACTAAAATTAGCCATTTTGATTTGAAAATAGCCTGTGCCGATATCTTAACTATTAAATTATTAAGAATATTCAAGTTGAGTTTGTAAAACTGAACTGTCAACGCCTAAAATTTCATAATAAAAACAATCATAGAATACTACAGAATTTAAATCTATTGTTTTCATTAAAGACACATATCAATGATCTAATTGTTCTTTATTTTTTTACTGAGAACCAGTTGAAGATACGAAAAAAACTCGAGCGATCTTTTTTATTAAAAAATGACATACCATTCATAAAATAATTTTGGTTTTTTAAAAAAGCAGTGGCGTACCATTCTTCCCAATCAAAATAGCCAGGGTAAAATTAATTTGGACGCCACTGGATAAAATTGAACATAGCTTAGTATCAAAAAAGATGTGGCTCTACATGTACTTTACACCCCCAAAGTTTTATAAAAATATATGTTGTAGTTGCGGAGTTATTAAAAAAAATATTTAAAAAAAAATTATTTATCACTCAATATATCAAAAATAAAGCAAAAACGGACCTATGTTTATATGAACTTTTTGTCTTTAAATCATGAATATATTAACGCCTTGCAATATTGACATTCAATTATGTAACACACTGTATTATACAACTTTCAAGCTTGTTTTCTCTAAATTTATAAAAGTGGATATACAATCTTTTACCTTTAATAATTGGAAATACTTTAACTGTAGAATTCTGTTCTCAAAATATTAAGATTTAATACAAATCACTTGGATAAGATGTAGCACCTTACTGAGTTATAGGGTGTTTTGTTTAAAAATTTAAAAACTATTTGTACCCATTACTTTAACACTATTTGACGTATCTTTATCATACGTGGTAGGAAGTGTAGGTACTGTACACCTGTAATATTTTGGAATTTTAAGTAAAATAATAAATGTGATCTTTAGTAATTAAAGATAAATAAAAATTTAAATTATATTTAAAATTATATTTTTTAAGGTATAATCATATTAGAAGAACGTTATTAAACAGTTAAAATTAATATAAAAAGAAAACTTATATTTAGACGCGCATTTTAACCCTTATAGAAAAAGTTACTTTTTATGTAATAAATGTTTTACTTGATTAGAATCAAACGGAAGGTAGTTAAGACGCTACTTGTAAAGTATTCAAAACGATGATAGTAAAGGTAGAATTAAAATGTTTTGTTGTTAGAAAGTTATGTGCCGGCTAATTGAGATTCTAAGGGCATGAGAACGAGATAGTTTTTATACGATTTCTATTTCTATAGGGCGCTCTAAAGATGTTGGATTAAATAAATATAGTTGATAAATTGGCAAAGCATCACACTAAAATCTTTCCTATTTAAAGGCTGGCTTGGTGAATTCAATTAAATAAAAGATGTTAACAATAAACAACTTTAATAACGATAATGACTTTTAAAAGCAAATTGAATCACAGTTGAGTTTGACATTTTATTGAAAGTAATATAATAATATTTACTGATAATTCACACAGAATAATAAATGATTCGCTAATTGTTACCAAAACAGCATCGCAACGGCTGGACCACTCGAAAAGTAATCGGAGAGACAACAAATACGGTCAAACAAATCAAGCTCTTCAGGTGTAGAACAGCTTCGGTTTCATGTAGCAAAAAAAGCTCCAATGTAATAGTTGATCAGCAGTTGGTTTCATTCGAATGCAGCCAGTACTGCAACGTTACAAGAATCAATTTCTTAATAATATTGAAGGTTCCAACAAATAGGAACGTACAAAAAAAAGACAAGTATGTAAGCTTAACTGAATCAATTATACACGAAAATAAATTAACAAGAAGTGTGAAGCAGCTTCCGTTAAAATTAATCAAGTCCTTAGACTTATAATACAAGTTAAATTTTAAATTTAATTTCTAAGAAATGATGATAGTAACTTGTTGCATAATGAGGAAACAATAATATAACAAAAAATAACTGTATTACCTGTTGCTTCTAAATAAGCTTTTACTTTATATTTCAATAGAAAATACTCTTATTTAAATTAAAATATTAATTGTATTTATATAAAACCATTTATTATCAAGCAACTAATGTACAGAAACATTTAAAGAATTTTTGACAAGTTTTGTTAACTTTATAGAAATTTCTTCACCTGATGATGTAGAATTAAAGAAATTTATTTGAGAAATTTGGACTTTTTTATTTATAACCTATATACAACAAACTCAAATCGGGAAATCAAATTCATTAATAAAAAATATTTGTTGTTGAAATTTCTAAGCCAAATAAAATATTATAATGAATAAACATAAAATCCCAATTTTGAAAATAACCCCTTTTTGAAAACTCGAAAATTGTAGGTGATTTCAAACAGTTGTCGGGAGATAATTGAGAGCAACTTCAATAGATACAGTAGCAGTTGATCGATGATTACAATTTGATAAGTTAGTTGGAGATATGAACGTAAGTAGATATTATCCTTGCAAGAAAAAGTTTGCAAAAATTATGACTACAATTAAAATATAAGAGAATCGTACTTGACAGTTCTATGAGATTATCAATTCAGATTAAAAAGGAGACGCCATGTAGGTAATCGTAGAAACAATTAATGAGCTAACATAGACTTCAATATTTTTTCGAGCTCTAAGCCCTTCATTCACAAATTAACAGTCGTAGTACATGCCACAATTTAATTTAAATAGTAATTAAGTTTGACTAACCAAATTGGAAGTAAATAACGATAAAAAACGATCTTACGAGTTGTCCCACAGCATCTCGGCACGACACTACCACCCAAAAGAATCAGCTGGCTGGTATATAATAAATTTAGAAAAGATCCCTGAAAAACAAAAAAAGAAATTTTGTAATAATGAAACATACCAGCCGAGGTTTGCTTCAGCGACGGATAATTCTTAAGAGACCATCAATTCGCTAATTAAATATTTAGATAATGATAAGGTAATTTTTAAGGGAACAAAAGAAGGTAAGGTAAAAAGAATTTCATGTCGCCGAAAGCAAGCCCCAACGACAACTCTCCTTCAACTCCCTGCGTTTCTCGCCCCCTCGCTAGCTATGCTATCGGTAACAATCAGTTCAAAACAGACATTCTATTTTTAATATTTAACATACTTTATATGAAATAAAGGAATGAAACTTAAATACTAACGTTATTACCTAAGAAAAATGAAAATGGTTTTAGAAATATAAATATAGCGTTGCCACTGTTAAATTAAAGTTTGAAATTATAAAGGAATCTTTTAAAAGAAAAATTAATAAATTCTTAATTTTGTCCTTTAACATAATTAAATTAAATTTAACATACAGAGTGTTACATATCCTACTAAATTATGATAGACAAACGTTTCTGGCTGCTACCGTAGGCGTACGACATCGACAAGTGAATGGTTGACCATTCCCAAATTCTACGCCACTGGCGGAATTGTCATTTTAGTACAATTTTTAGATTCTTCAATACTTCCTACAAAAATACCATATTCTTCATTTGTAAATCTAAAGTCATTATTTTTCGAGATATTTAAAGTTATAAATGAAGCTGCACAGTTATTTTGATTTTAATGTGTTTGTTATAATTTAAATAAAAGAATTTTAATAACACAAAAATAACAAAAAGCACATTTTATCTAAACCTTTAATAACAAATGTTCAGTGTAACCCCCAATTATCTCAAAAAGCTTATCAATTCTTTCGCTAAACGATCTTGTAACTTTAAAGAATATGTTTGGCTGATTGGGAATAAAATTCGCGGAATTTACTATTTGCTGCCGTAGTTCTTGACGATTATTTAATTCTTGTGAGTATACCAGTGATTTCCTACGCCCCTAGAAATAGAAATCTAAGGGATTACATTCGGGAGTTCTAGGCGGCCACGGAAATTCACTAATACTGCCAATACAGCGATGAAGGAATTGCTGATCTAGATAGTTCCGTACTATTATATGATAATGAGGTGGAGCTCCATCCTGCATGGACCACATATCTATCCTTCGATTAAATGGAAAATCCTCTAGATCGCCGAAAAGTGTAGTTTGTAGAAATTCTAAATATGAGTTACCATTCAAATTTGCTGGTAATTCATAAGGACCCAACAAACTATCTTCAAATATACCACACCATGCATTAATTTTAAATTCCTGTTGAAAATATGATTCTCGGAATTGATGGGGAATTTTAATATCCAAACTGTGACTATTTTTCCAATTAAAAGCTCTTTTACGTGTAAAAGTGGCCTCGTCAGTAAAAGGAATTTTTTTAATAAACTTATGATTTGCCTTGTTTTTATTTATCATCATCTACTGAGAAAAATTCAATCGTAAAGGATAATCTCTAGGCAATACATTTTGTACGGATGTAAAGTGGTAAGGTCGTAGATTGTCTTTCTTCAGTACTCGAAAAATTGAAGAGTGGCTTACTCCAGCCATTGCTGATAAACGCCGAGTGCTTAGTTTAGGATTATTAGCAACTTGCAATAAAATATCATCCTCCTGATCAAAAGTGACTATTTTAGGACTACCGACATCACTTTTAGGCTTTAATTGTCCAGTTACAGAAAGTTTGGCGATTGGGTTGAACTCTGTTTGGATACATTTCTCGGTATTTTCAAGTAGCAGCAAGACAAGAATAATTTTCTTGTACATAACACAAAGCAGATCTCGCATTTCAAGATTAGTAAAACTGTTATGTCGCGGCATTTTCATTTAATCAGCTTTTTAAACTTTACAACAATCAGAATCTTTAGTAACAGTAAGAACAACTAGGAGTAATGACAGCTTTCTACTAGATCGGAATGATTAATTCAGACCAGAGTCAACTACATAAAACTTGAACTTATTTTCAATACCTAGTAAGCGCTATAATACCATGAAAGCATGAACATTTATCTAAATGATATGGAGAAATGCTTCACGTTGCATTTATCTGATTGATAAGCTTATTGAGGTAAACGGGGGTCACATTGAACATTTGTTATAAAAGGTTTAGCTAAAATGTTCTTTTTGTTATTAAAATTCTTTTATTTAGATTATAACAAAATGGTTAATACACATTAAAATTACAATAACTGTGCAGCTTCATTTATAACTTTAAATATTTCCAAAAATATTGACTTTATCCTTACAAATGAGGAGTATGTTATTTTTATAGCAAGTATTGGAGAATCAAACAATTGTGCTAAAATGGCAATTCCGCCAGTGGCGTAGAATTTGGGAAGAGTCAACTATTCACATGGCCCTATCGTACGCCTCTGGTAGTAGCCAGAAATGTTTATTTATCATAATTTAGTAGGGAATACAGTACCTACACTTCCTGCCACGTATGATAAGGATATGTCATTTTATCTAAGTAATTTGTGTCAAATCTTAATAGTTTGAGCTCAGGGTTCTACAGTTAAAATATTTCCAATTATTAATGAAACACCCTGTTTATATATATATATATATATATATATATATATATATATATATA
>JAHWXV010901382.1:0-10181 GCA_024586415.1 Phrixothrix hirtus
CATACGTGATTTGTTCACTGTCAACATGAATTTATATTTGTATTTAATCACGTATATTGTATTTCATGTGAAGATTGTTTTTACGCGATAAGAAATATTTAAAAAATACCTATATCATATATTCATCGGTTCGGAAATTTCCATTATTTTTTTGGTGGCGTTTAAAATTCGTTACCAATCTCTATTTTTCATTACTTTTAGTGACTTTCGTGACTGCTCTTTGCAATTCGTTACTTTTTCGTGACTTTTCGCGTCAGTAGACACCCTGCATATTGTTTAATGAAGTCAACTCACAGAAGTTTGATGTTTTTGGTGTGGAACAACTGATTGTGCAAGGCCAAGACACGAACAGGTTCCGGATAGTGTGGTTACTAGATCACCGGTCAGAGACATGGCTGTGTACTGCTATACGCAGTTCAGGCATGGTGATGTGTGTCTCTACTTTTAACGAGGCAGATTCAAGGTTATAGTTGAAACACAATTTAAGTCAACTACATTATGTAGTTGTGTTTTGACTAGAACCTTGAACTTGATTCATTGGAGTAATCACTTTTCTTCTGAGGAAATTAAGTTTAAAGGAGTCAGAGTACTTCCTTTCAATCCTCAAGTTCATTTTGACTACATATGAACATACATCCAAAGTATCAACATTACTATTTTTACTTTATCGACTGGTTGATAGATGCTATAATCAACATCAAATTATCTCATTAAAATTTATTAATAGCAATTGATGTTTTATTTTGTTCAATTGAAGTCTGAAAACATATTTCGTACAAGAAATGAGGTTTTATTTGTTTTGTATAAAAATTATGGGTTCATTTTAATTTTCGCTTTATGCTATAATAATTTATGGATTTCCTGTTCACTTAAATTTAATTTGTTTGGCACTTTTATTATTAAATCTAAATTCAAATTTAATCCTTTCACATGTCAATTCATTTCTAAACAAAATTTTTTCAACCATCTCCGAACTGTTTATGCTGTAAATGAAATTTTTTTCAAATGCAATACCAAGTTTTGTCCAGCTTTGGCAGAATTTGAACCAACTTAAATTAGTAAAACAAATGTGCATAAATCACGTTGAAAGATAATTTTCTTTTAAACTTAAAAATGAAGTAAGTACTATATTTCTCATAAATACCTGGTCTGCATTTAATATTTACTAGTACTCTGGTTTACACAAAAATGGCAGAAAGTTTTAGTATTTAATTTGTAAAGCGGTATGTTTCTAAAACGACACTCAACAACAATATACAGTGTTTTGCTACACCACTGTCATTCATTTTAACCTGTAGCGTTGATTGAAATATTGATAATGGTACCCCACTAAATGCACTAGAGGCAGTACTTACAACCACTTAGTATCAAGAACATGAATCATAGCATTAGTGTATATTAGTTCTATGCTTTACTAAACTAAAGATGAGCTTTTTAACTTTGATAGAATCCCAATCTACATAGTCCTATATCTATGATTAAAAACTGCATCTAGACATTTATTCATATACATGTAGTTTGTTTTTTTAAACTTTGCAATTTGAGTAGCTTTTGAAGGTCACCAATGAAATAATACATTTAACATTTGCGGTTACAGAATAAGCTTTTCTGAAACATTCTGTTATTATTCAAATTACAGAACTATGTTAATACCATTATTGTAAATGCCTATTTAATTTGCCGCATTCTATGTATAAAACTTATATCTATATATCAATTTAATTAATAATCTGTGCACATAGCCATTATTTCTAAGAGTGTTGTGAAAGAATTACCATTTAAAGAAACTTCTACAGCCCAAGCCAGGCACCCAGCAATTATTACATATTCACAAAATTACGATGAAAAAAGTTGAAAAACATACAATACTATTTATACAGGAAATATATATGTATGTAGCAAATTGAGCAGAGTTTTGCCCTTATATAGTTTTTGAATAAGTTAAAAAATATATGATCATTAGTTGTACAATATCTACATTTAATAGTTACAAGGAGACATTTTAACAGTGTTTGGTTATGGAAAATATGTTTTGGAAAAGAATGACACAAATCTCTTTTCAAAACCATTTTCAGGATAAGCTTCAAGTGATGTAATAAATTTTATGACTTACTCTCAGACTTGAAGTAAATGAACCAAATCGGCCAATCCGAGTTTGTATTTGGAATGTTAAAAGAGTAACATATTATCAAAATTGTCAAATGTAATTAATGAATTTCGTTATTCATCTCTGTTTAGGAACCATCAGAAGTTGAACCATAATCTTGTCACTATCATCATCTTTATTCTCAAAGCAATTATAATTAGTTCCGTAACCACTTCTACATGTATCTGTAAGTCCCACATTTTCTGCTTTCCTATTCTACATGTTGAATGCAGATTTGCTAAAAATCTCCTGTCACATGGTTAATTGCAGCACTTTCAATTTCTTTTAATTTGCAAGTTATATTTTTCCCTGTCACTTCATTTTTTGAGCCGAAATTAGCTCAATGGAGTTCAGTTCACAATCATATAGTCGCAGATGGAGGATGGTTACACCACAGTTCTTGGTTATCTGGTCTGTTCGTATTTTGCATACTACTCTTTGTGTAAACGAGCAATGTCTAGAAATTGTGCTTTCAACATTGATTCCTCAAACGGAATTCCTTTGCACTCTAACCAATTTATAAGTTGGATTGTGTGTCAAACTGATTTAGATAGTTCTTCATGTTGTCTACTATGGTAAGGTACATTTTCCATCACAGTGTCGGAATCTACTTCCGCACATTGCAAAATGGATTGGAACCACTGTTTTTTTGGATAGAAACAGTAATAGCCTGTCTTCCAAAAATCCGTCACTGCTACCTATGTGGGTGATAATTAATCATGTTTCTTTCTCTATAAGAGATGTTCTAAATCCAGTGGAAAAGCCTTCGAAAACAGCTTGATGTCTACCAAGTTTTTGACACAGTGTGATCTTCATTCAACCTCTAGGTAAAAAAATCTTTTGCTGTTCACTATGAAACTTTTGCATGTTAGTCAAGTACTCATGTCGCCATAAAATATTATCATGTTTTTCAATAAGAGCGCTCTGTCTACTCCTCTTCTGGAAGCTAAAATTCATGTCTGTTACTCTTCATTGTAAAACTTTAAGCGACACATTTGGCAATCTGTTGTCATATTGAATAGAAAGTTCAATTTTGTGTGTATTTCCTGTCTTATCACATAACAAGTGCTATCGTCAGAGAGCTTACTTTCGTGGATTGGGTAGGATTTTCTTTGTCACTCTGTAATATGTAAAATACACTTCTTTCAGACACTTTTGCTAAAGTGCCATTTTTTATAAAGAAAATTTAAAAAATCATGTTTTTAGAAATTGATTTGTGTATATGCACATGTGCATACTTGTGTCTGTGCATGTGAACAGGATATCTCAAAAATAAAAACTTGCAGATAAACAAAATTTTATTAATTAAGTTTGTAAGTTTATAACATTCATTACATGGTTTGTTTTGTTTTTTAAAATCCTAAGGTTAATAATTAAAAATATTTAAATGTTTTGTTTACTTTCATTATTTAAATCAAACTCTAAAAATTAATCAAGTATTAGAATTCATTTTGTCCTGTATTCAAACTTCCTTATAATACAGAAAATAAATAGTATTTGTTTCAAGGATAAAAAGCCAATGTTGCAAGTTTACAGTTCTTTCAGTTATGCACAAAATGCCTTGCTAACGGAAAGCGGACCAGAAAGAATGCCTTTGTTGCGATGCATTCATTATATTAGCATATAAATTTGTTAATAATAAAATGCTTTTGTTAAATTATTTTAAAATCTCGTGACCATAATAAAACAAACAAATGGGATGAAATATATTCCTTGCACATAAAATTAATTCTATTTTTGTGAAATAATTGTGTAATTTTCTGAAGATTTAAATAGATTAAGATATGATCGCAAATTGATTCAACCATGTTTTGGTAACTACTTTAGTTAATATTCCTTCATTCTTGTTTTAGCTTTGACCATAAATAAGGAAATTTTGCCCTAGTCCTATGAAGCAATTTATAATGTTTAAATTCATTTGTACATAAACTGTGTACTTTAGGATCTGATCCAATCAATTCTACTGCATGTAGTGGAGCCATGCAATATTTCATCGATAATTAGATCAAATACTGAATAATTACGAAAGGATAATTTGTTTTATTTCTTATACATGGTGTTATTTATTCTACAACAAGAATTATAGTCAATTCTAAAATATTCTATTCCACATTGGTTGCAATACAGAATATGAAATTATTGTTACCAAATTCTAATTACGCGATTTATTGGCAGTATATTAAACATATTTTGTACAAGAATAATTAATTTAAATTTTCAAGAATAAGTCAGAACTTTCTTGTTTGTAGAATACCTTGTATCTTTTACCTGTTGTATAATTATCTAATTTTTGTGAACATATTACTTCATATGTATGTTTTTTTGCAATTGGAATACCTGAGTTTTCTTGTTCAAACAAAACTAAGGACTGTGCTCAATTTCTGCTTCAGTTATGGCCATCAATATCTATCAGAAGATCTGACTAAGTATTTATTTATTTTCTATTGTTAATCAAAATTATTTTTTAAATATTTAAAATGTTAAATTATGACATGATACATTTTCATGAAAATTCTTATTACAACTTGTTTTTCTTTCAAATGTGACAGTTCATGCACTTCCAAATACATGTAAGATATAATGGTCACTATTTTTCAATATAATTCATTTGTATCTGATATTATTCCGATGTCTGGCCTCCAAAACTATAAATTGTTCAACCCTACTAATGTGCAGATTTATGCGCCCTCTTGAATTGAGCCTTAAAGTTAGCTGGTGTATCTATTTTCCCATTATGAAAACAGGATTGTAAGCTACAAGTATCAGTATACAGGTTAAGGTGTGCAGAATTGAACTCATAAGGAAGATTTCATGTTTATAAGGATCAAAATAATAAATTTAGATTTAGCAATTTAATCTTGGCGCCCATGAATACTGACTATATCTTAATGTCAACAACTAAACTCTTTTATTAGCGGTAAAGAATATAATTAAAAGGTTAAATATCAACCAAGGATATCTCCCATTACAAGATGACATCAACTTTCTTATTTGGTATATTTACATATCTAAGTTAGCTACCTTTTGTTATATAAATTCAGCATTTATGTTTTAATTTAGGTGGTTCTAATGCTATCCAAACTAGTTAGAATTAATCAAGAACTGGAGAAAGATCAAAATTAAAGTTAAATTTATTTTATAAGAACATGATGACAATCTGAACTTTTAAAAACTTAAAACTTTAGTTTTTCAAATGGCACCTCATTAGGACAAGTAGTCCATTCCATAAGGAATTATCTACAAATTTAATATAATAACCACTAAGCAAATACAGAATTTATCTGAATATAACATATAATTGCAAAGTAACTTAATTTTCAGTAACCACAAAAATTAAAATGGATTCAGAATTTCACATAGAATCAAAATATGGAAAAATATACCTAGTGTTCTATTTAACATAAGAAAGTTGATGTTATTTCTAGTGAAACCAGAAGCAATATTAATACATCTAATATCTCGGATTATTGAATTTACAAGGGTTGTTTTTTTAAGCAAGTCATTTTATTATATGGCCAGGAAAATTTTATTTATTAACAAAATTGCAATGTTAACTTACTTTTCTACATAGTCACCATTAAGATCTAAGCACTTGTTTAGATGTGGCACTAGTTTTGTTATAGTGACACATTGTTTCAACTCCCTAGCTCTTTCGGTTTCATAAAAAAAAATGGAAGTCCAAAGGTTTAAGGTCAGGAATGGAAGAGGGATGATTCAACCTTTCTAGACTGAAATTGATTCAATAGCACAGTTGTCTTTGCTGCGGAGTGTGGCCAAGCATTGTCATGAAGCAAGCAGATGCTGTTTGAGAGCAGACCTTGGTGGTGGTTTTAGATGACCTTTCTGAGGTTAGTAAGTGTTTCACAATGCATTTCTGCATTTATTGACATTCCTTGAAGGAGAAACTTGACCAAAAGAACTCCTTTTTGATCCCTAAGACTGTAGCTGACAGACTTTGCTTACACTATTGTAGTTTGGTCTCTGGTGTATAGTGACAGTTCCAAAAATGAATATGCTTTGTTTTGTGCTCTTTGTAAGTATTTTTGACACCGATCATACACAAATCTGTTAGTATTAAAGTTATTCAATAATAATGTCATAAATTACATGTTAACACATTGTGAAATAAGTCCCGAGACCAACTACTAAAACAACATTTTTTGGCAAAATTTTTCTTTATTCATCAACATAATCTCCTTCAACTGTGATACAATCACTCTAACGTTTTTCTAACTTTTCTATACCATGTGTGTAGAATGACTTATCTTGAAATCTTAAAGTTCCATGTTTAGGTTGGTCACATTGAAAAGTGTTTTTGTTTGTTTTGCTATGGATAACATTAAGAAACAAGTCGTCATTAAGTTTCTGTATATGAAAGTTTTAAAAATGCAGATATTCTTGAAGAAATGCAGAATGTTTTGGGTGATTCTAGTCCTTTATAAGACCATAAAAAGTTACGTAGTGGAGTTCAAACATGGCCACCAAACGTCCAAGATGAACACCGACCAGGACATCCTAGAAGGGTTACTATACCGCAAATGGTCGCAAAAATCCATGATATGATGATAAAAGATCGGAGACTAAAATTGAGAGATATTGCTAGTAGTTTGCAAGATGGGTGCCGTAAAAACTGGTGCGGGTTCAACTATCACAAGAATGTTTGGATTGTTTTCAAAAGGATTCAGCTGATTTTGTGCGAAGGTTTATTACCACAGATGAAACATGAATTGATTACCATATCCTAGAAACAAAACTGCAATCTAAGCAGTGGACGGAACCAGGTTATTCAGACCCAAAGAAGGCCATGACAACGAAGGTAATGGCATCGGTTTTCTGGGATGCTAAAGGAATTCTAATGGTCAATTACCTTCCAAAGGGACAAATAATAAATGGAGAATATTATGCTAATCTTCTAAGCATGTTGAACAATAAATTCAGGAAAAAAGGCCCGGTTTAGCGCATAAAAAGATCAGTTTTCATCATGGTAATTCCCCCCCGTCACACCAGTATTGTTTCAATAGCTGAAATTCACGAATTAAGATATGCTTTACTTCCCTATCTACAATATTCACCCAACTTAGCTCCATCGGACTTTCACCTATTTTCCAAATTAAAAATTTTCTTAGGGGGGGGGGGCAGATTTTCAAGTGATAAGAAGGTCAAAGCCGCAGTAGATGCCTATTCTGCTAGACTTGTAGAAAATTTATTCTGTGATGGAATTAAAGCATTGGAATATTGTTGGAACAAATGTATTGAATGTTTAGGAGATTATGTTGAAAAATAAAAACATTTTTGTAACAGTAACACTTTCCTTTCATTCTTAGGCCATCTAATTACCATCCCACTGTCATATATCCCAAATTTTACTTAAATTTGTTCAGAAGGTCATACCTATAGCCTTGGTCACCCAGTATATGATGGTGCATTCATCAACCTAGCCTGGTTTATATTATAAAACAATAAAATTAGTAAACAAGCAAAAGAAATAAAAAATACAAAATTAATGTAGAAAATAGCAAATCAAAAATCAAACTAATGTGCGTTGCAGTGGTTTAGAAGCTTATTCTAGACTAATGAATATATTAGTTTTACTATAAAATTCTAGCAAATTAGTTTTACATTATTAAGGTAGGGGTAAAGACAGCCCAGAAACATTATAAAATGTATACTTTAATCTTACCATTATACATTACACCCTGTGGAGTTTCTACAGTTCTTTCAACAAAAGCCATAAGCGATAACGTGTATTCTATAACAAGTCTTATAAGTCGTTTACTATAAAAAATAAATTCATCCCTAGGTGTGTCCTTATTTCTTATAAAAGTATGTAAACCCCTTATTTGAGGTGTAGTTGGTAATAAATGAACAGTGTCAGGTAATGGTTGTCCTACATACGAATGTGCCAATTCTTCTCGCAATTTAAAACCTCTCTGTAAATAATTTAATGATAAATATGGCAAATATATAGTACATACTCACCAACTGAAGCTGTGCATACACATGCTGCACAATTAATTGAATAGCAACTTCATTCTCTCCACCTCGAGGAACAATAATATCGGCATGCGTCATAAGTGGTGCTATATAATGGTTAAAAGATGGCTGAACCATGTTTGTATATTGCTTAATGACTCCTTCTAATTCACGACCTCTTTGAGAAATATCACGTTTCAAACGTCGTGCTAAACGTATATCTGCATCAGTATCCACAAATATTTTCATATCTAACATATTTACAAGTTTAGGACTATAAAAAGCAAGAATGCCTTCAAATATTATCACATTAGCACCATACATTGTTTTCTATTAAAAATTTAATATTATTATACAAAAATATACAACATGATTTCTTTACCGTTCTCGTTTCTCTGGCATGAGTTACAAAATTGTAGATTGGAACCTCTACTTTTTTACCTTCTTTTAATCGTTGCAATGTGACTAGGAGTACTTCAAAATCAAAAGCATCTGGATGGTCAAAATTGTATTCATTAATATCAGCAAGTTCATGTTGTTTCTCATTTAGTACTTTATAAAATGAGTCCATACTAAGAAGAGTTACCCAAGGCATATCTAAAGCCGCTATAATTTTTGCTGCTACTGTTGTCTTGCCGGATGCACTACCGCCACAAATTCCTATAAAAATTTAACACATATTTTAATTAAAATTTATTTACACTTCATACTCACACATCATGAGTGTGCTTAACAACTTTACCAATTATTGTACACCTAATTCTGTTTTTACACAGTTTACAAAAAATAAAGAAACAATAAATTCAATCTCGTTTTAATACAATTTCATTTGATTCGCAGTTAAATAAAATCTGTTTGATTTTAATTTTAAGAAAAAATAAATTTTATTTCAATTACAATGTTTCGTTAACTGTAATTTTCTAAAAATATGTATTTTGGGAAATTCCCTTTTCTGTTGATATATAAGCAAATTTACTTGTCTGAGTAATTTAAATATTTTAGTCTTTTGTCTACTTTCAACAAAATTTAAATGTAGTAAGAAAAAAGGTAAGCTGTATTTTTCTAGTTGTGGAGTTTTTCAAATCTTTATCAATTAAAAAAAAATTTTTTTTTATCCTTTAACACTAGGACAACGGAAGCGGTCATTTGACCGTAACTTCAAAAATGTATTAAAAATAAAGGGCTTTATAATTAAGATACTTACATTGAACATTTGGGCTTTGCTTTAATTAAGACCTTAATAAATTTTACTGTGTATATTCTTTTAGAAACCTCTACAAATACTTAATTTTTTCACTTATACCTAAAAGGACTAATTTGCGGTCTAATATTTTGTAATTAGGTAAACAAATATTAGATATTATTTGTGCCTTTGTAGTTAATATCTACAGCTCCTGTACTTTAGTCATTTATTGTGCTCTACTACTGGTGTGTAGATGTATTGTGCATTGTTTTATACAATGAAGCGACGAACAATCTTACCAATGAACAAATTGCTATTGAGCTTAGTAATCTACCTGAAGATATGTCTGATACCGAATGTGACTAAGAATGTGAAGCCTATGAAAGTAGTGATGGCTTTGTACCAGATTCTTATTCTGAAGATAGTTTTGATGGGATACAAGTATGTAAATTATAAATCTTCTATTTCAAACTTTACCATAAATATAAATTTGATAGGATCAAGAACTAATAATTGCCAGAAAAAGACGTGTTCTTAACATCAACCAGCCTTCTACACCAACTGAAAATTGCATTGAAGCATTAGTTGATGAGTATAAATCAAAAGATGGAAAAATTTGGAAATACACACAGCCAAACACACAAACTGCAGAAAGGAAACAGCTTCAAAATCTATTATGAGAACAGCCAGGTGTAACAGCATACAGATAATGTAATATTACTGAAAAGTGTGTTAGCACCTGACGATTACTTGTGGATGGTGTAATATTTATTTATTTATTTATTTAATTTAATTAGAGCCAACAGGTTCAGAACCCATTAAAGACTCATTAATACAGAGTTATAAAATACAAATTCTCTACAAACAGCATAAAAATAA
>JAHWXV010901398.1:0-11294 GCA_024586415.1 Phrixothrix hirtus
AAATGGGTAAGAAATGAAATAAGTTTTAAAAAAATCGTTATAGCCGATTTTGAGAAAATCGCGAAAAACCGAAAATTCAGAAAATATCTAAAAATAACAGCAATAAAGTTGTACTTCCGGTTATTCGATTCTAACAAAATTCTTGATTTAACATACAAAGGTAGTTAGGATCTCATATACAAATTTTCATTCATTTAGGACTATTAGTTTCATAGTTAATGGTAAGACTACTTCCGGTTACTCGTTTTACGGACATTGTTTTGAGAAATTGTTTTAATTATATGAAAGGGCATTAAATAGCTAAGAAATAGAATAAATTAAAAAAAATCGTTAGAGCCGATTTCGAGAAAATCACGAAAAACTAAAAAATGACAAGAGTAAAGTGGCACTTCCGGTTATTGGATTTTAGTGAAATTGTTGAGTCGCGTGCGAGGATGGATACGAACTTAAATATAAAATTTCGTCTATGTACGACTTTTAGTTTTCGAGATATTTTGTTCACACACACACACACACAGACATACACACACATGCACACACGTGCACACACACACACACACACACACACACACACACACACACACACACATATGCACAGACGGACAGTCCAATTTTTAAAAACATGTTTTTCGGACTCAGGGGACCCCAAAACTAAAATTTCGACATCGAAAATTTTGGATGAAAACAATACTTTCTCTATACTATATTTCATATAGGTAAGAAAAAGTAAAAATAATTGTTGACTACAACATTTTGTTTTATTAGTTTGCAGAAATAATCGGTGCTACCTCGTATTATTAACATAACTTTCATTATAAACAAATTCATTTCTTTGTAGGATGATTATAATTGCATCTATGTAGTCGATAATTATAATTTATTTATTTATTCATGGGTTAAATTCATCAAACATTATATTATCTAATATCCTGTTGATTTTAGTTTTAAAGATTATTTAAGATGCATTGTGACGTTCCAGGCTGATGTTCATGGCATAAAAGCTGCTTATGCTTTGAACATTCTTTTGATAAATATCATTATTGTTCAAATTACCAAAAATAGTTCACATAGCTCATTATAGATAATTCCATGTTTTTACCATTATATAAGTACAATGTTACTGTTGTTTCCAATTGGATATACACAAAATTTAAATATTTATTTCACCAAGTTCTGTTATTATAAATTATCCATAATCTGTAATATAATAGAAAATTGTCAATTCTGAAGCTATATTGACGTTGTAAATTCAAGATAAAGCTCATCTGTAATTGTTATTGTTATATCTAATTCTAAAAAATGCACAAATAAAGTATTGGTGTCAAGACATTGGTTTAAAATATTTTCAAGGAAGCTTTCCCTATCAAGAAGCAAGGATGGCTCTTTCGTTCTAATAATCTGCATTTACATTAACCTCTCTTCGTTTAAATATACATATGGTAAAATGCCTAGCTCTAACTGATTTTTTAATTTTATAATTAAAAATTTTGCTTATAATTAACGTTTAGTGTATTTGTGGTGTAGGGCTGGTTTACTTTGACTATAAGATCATAGTCAAAGTAAACCACCCCTATACCACAAATACGCTAAACGTTAATTATAAGAAACATTTTTAATTATAATATTAAAAAATCAGTTATAGAACTAGGCATTTTACCATATGTATATTCAAACGAAGGGAGGTTAATGTAAATGCAGATTATTAGAACAAACCAGCTATCCTAGCTTCTTGATAGGAAAGCTTCCTTGAAAAAATTTTAAACTAATGTCTTGACACCAATACTTTAACAGTGCAATATTAATTTTTGTAAATGTAACTTACATTATTAAATTAAATGTAAAACATGTATATATATTATACTGTGGCACCAATTTATTTGACTTGTTTAGGTACATCAATACAAGAACCGCTCCCTTTAGGGGTATATCTAGCAAGAGACTAATTTTTGAGGGCATGTTGATTAAGGCTTTCTTTTATATTTTATCAAGTATGATCATTTTACTTTCATTGTAAGTCATTTAAGCACACTTTATGATTGGGGCGATTTACCCTTTCTTAAGCACATATAGGGCAAGTAAATTGTAATCACAATTAGCAAGAATGATTTTTATAAAAAAACAGTATTAAAATAGATTTAATGTCCTAGTATAGGTGAAGGGTTAAAATCCCATTTACAACCATTTTTCAGCAATACATGAAAACACATCAATTTTGTTTTAGCTTTCTCTATAATATATTTTTTTCGAAAGAAATCATTTATAATTGAGGGTACATTTGTCATGTTTAATTCTTCTCAGCCGTGGCTTTCACTCACATAGTAAGATATCAGCATGAAAAAAATTGTGGTTTTGTTCCTCATTATGGAGAATATTTTAAAGTTTGTTTCATTAAAATCGGCATACTTTTTCTATGTGAAATCCTGAATGTGGTTCAAAAAAGGTCTAACTTAAAACCGAATTGCCACAGATAAAAAGAATATGGGTCTCTTATATTTTAGTTGTCTACAACATACCCAAATTTTATCAACATTCGAGAGGGACACTTGGGGATGTTCCTTGATAGTTTTCATTTTGTTAAAATGTTTGTTTAAATTCTCAAATTGAGGTTTAATCCTTTTACAATTTTCAGTAAATTTATTTTGTTGGAACATGGTTTGTGATTAGGTACTAATAGGTGTTTCTACTTTTAATGTTTTATGGTGTACAGAAAATGTGTTCCTCTGTTGAAAGCAGCTTTGTTGATGCAATAAGTTGTGTATTTACAGAAATGACTGCAAATCTTCTTTTTGGGTATATATTTATTAAAATAAATTTCCATTAAAGATTTATTATATTTTTCTATGTTGAAGACAAATCATGTTTATATTTAAAATGACAGTGCTCAGTGATATTGCAAAAAAGAAGATATATAGAAGGCAATTGGAAAATGTTTTTTAAGACTCTTGTGTATTTCAAAATGATAATGATATAGTTGTAACTATGTCTTAATGTTAATACAAATGCTCATCTTTTTCTTTGAAACATTATGTGCTGGAACAGCTTCACGTATGATATATAAATCTACCTTAACTTGAAAACAGTTACAAGAAAAGTATGTCTTTATAAAAGTTGCAAAATGTCATCATTAATCAAAAGACATAAATGTAATTAATATCTGACAAAGGTTATGGAGATATACCCAAGAAACTAAAAAATTTCCTTCTTATAGAGCGATTTTGCCATTTCCTAAGTGTGGCACTAAACCAAATGTTTGGGTTAGAATAAAATGGCACAATCATTTTTATATTCTTCGGTTGTCAAACTGTGAAGATGTCAAAATAAGGCGGAATTAAATTTTGATCAATTATAATACCTCCCCTCTTTAGATAACTTAGTTATAACTTGATTGATAATTGAAGTGTAAAACGCCTTTATTTTTGAGTACACCCTGTATTCAAATACATATAAAAGTTACATCTAGAAGATGTTATCTTTAGAAATTCTTTTTGAATATTAAATTATATGTTTTTGAGGTTAGAAAAATCGTTCATCATTAAATTTTGATTTTAATTTCGTTAGGAAATCATTATGTTTTAACAAATATCATAAATTCTTATAAGTACTAAATCACTTAAAGTGATTTAGCCCAATAGGTTTGGTTATTGAAGTTTTTATGGAGTCAGAAAATTCCTAAAATGGTTAGGGTAGAAAACATTTTGTATTTGTGAACACTCGACTGATTTTTAGCGTTCAGTGATAAAAAGCATTATTTTGACATACTAATGGAAGATTAGTAAAATTTATGTACAAGACATTTGAAATGGACGTGATTTGGCATTGTTAAATTTTTATATCAAGAACTCTGACCCACATTTTGTGCTGTGTTCTTTATTTTAAAATATCGATTCACTGTAAACGTTGTAACTCAAAAATTCCCATTGTTAGGGCTTGATTTTAAATTAAAAAAGGGAATGCCTTAATTTCTATAAAAACAGATGCCATGAATGAATTTGCTCATTTAACAAATGTTTACTATATAGTGTGAAACGCCTTTTATTTGTATATAAAAATACATATAAAATTTGTTTAATTAATATTTTGATTAATTTTAATTTTAAGTTTGTAAGCATTTTCAATTCAACATAAAGTAATTCCATGCTTTATTTTTATAATAAAGAAATCCATAACTCATTTCTTTAATTAATTCTATCAGTTAATTTATGTTAGTTTTATTAAGAATTATTTTATTTAAAGGAATTTAATGAATTTCAAAAATATAGGTGTCTTTTCCTACCCTGCAAATAAATGATTCTAATATTTATTGATCCAGCACACTTCTGTGGATGTATAAACTATAAATATATCCTTGTTTTTGTAAATGTTCAGTTATTTTCCTGTTTATATTGTTTATGCTGATTATGTTGAAATAACATTTTTTGATTGGTGAATTTGAATTATCTCATTAGAATGATGCAAGCTCGTATCTCCCAGCATAGCGTCACCCCTCTTGGTAGTCAAACAATATTAACATGTGTGTCGGCATTCTGAAATTTTAAAGTAAAAGAATATCTGTTCTTTTTATCTATGCGATCAGTGGTTTTTGTGCTTATTTTTTATAGAAGTCAGTCAACTGAAAAATGTAGTGATTGACATTGCCCTTGCTAAAGCATTATTAGTGAAATAAAAACCGAATACACATTTGGCAGCTATATTGTGGCATCCTCGTATCTTCTTAGGGTAGAAAGGAAAAAATTAATGTACTCAATCAAATGAAAATGGAATAGACTAAGTGGCACAGAAATTATGCATACTAGGCTTTGAAGTAAGTCATTTTATGATTATTTAAATTCCACCCACACAGAAGGAACGAACACTTCAATTTAAGAGTTCTTTTGTTTTTAATTTAACTGTTATAAACTTTATCAGAATCATTTACCTCAAACTCAAAGTATATGTATGTATGTATGTAGCATATTGGACCTAACCTTTGTTTTCAGGACTACAATATGTATGCATAGATTTTCTATATTTTGTGGTAATGTTTAGAGCTTGATCTAATTTAGAAAATTTCTTAACATGGTATCCCGCAATCAATTATAATAACTTAATGTTGACCTAATATCTAATGTTGATTTCTAAGTCAGATTTGACTTTAATTTAATATTTTGTTATCTTAAATTCGATTTGCGACATATTTTTAATTGTTTAATTTACATGTAATTGTATATTTCATTAGCGTAGATATTGAACCTTTTTGTACCGAAAATCTCTGGTAAGCATTTTTATTTAGCATTTATGTAAACATTAAGTCTGAGATTGCATAATTCATTTATATATTCCATACTATGAATGACTTCATTTGAAGCCATCATCCTTACGCTATATCTTCAGGTGTAGCCTACCAACCCTGATTTTAGTCTATAATAATTCATATGCGATTGTTATTCTTTATTGGTCTTGTATAGTTTCCAGATTTGAAAACAAGTTCAGTTAAAATAATTAAATCTAATAACAATCTTTAGTTAAAAAGAAATCTATGACCTCCTGCTAGTTAACTGTCGCATCCCTCTCACCTTGTGAGACAAAGCCATTCATGGTTAAAATTATTTTAGACTGTGATAGTAATTCTGAAACAACGATTAACCCATTTTTCAAAATTCCATTTTGGCAAAACAAAACATTATGTTTTTTAAAATTTTTATGTGAATGCATGAGGGCTATGAATATGTGATTTAAGTTTATGCAAGTATTTCAAAACAATCCTGTTCATACTATAATCTAATTAAAGTTTTTAAATAAAACCAAAGACTAGAAACCAAGATTAACCAAAATTGAAACAAAATTTGTTTCAGAAGTCCGGACTGAGAATATAACCTGGGTGAACTTTTAAAGCACTTCAAATTTCAATTCAACAGATTTTTTGTGTTTTACTGACAAAATTGAAATGATGGACATGCTTTGCCCTCATGACTTCAATTGTTGTGGTCATTTTGCTATGCCTTCTAATCTTAAGCAGGGATTTTTTAATTTTCCAAACATCACATTAACACATTTGGCATATTTTTGATATTTTTTCGTCTCACCACAACTGGGTTCAAGCCTGCCTCTTTTAGGCTCAATGGCAAACTACTGAGCCTTCAAAGGCTGTTCAGAAAGTAATCGAAAACTGATATGAAAAAAGTCAAATGTTTAATCAAACAAAGTATTATATTTTAATAAAATATTAATTATTATATTTTGCAGGAATCAAATGCCTGAGTAGAAGAGATCATTGCAAAGATCCAGGACATTCTGTTGTCGTTTAGTGAGCAGTACCGAGCAAACGCCCTTAACGACAACATAACCAACACACATACCAACCACATAAATAATTTAAATCAAAGTTTCGAATACTTCTTTGATTATTTAAGCGAATCATACGCTTAAAACGAATGTACGTAAACTCTAGCTGATGTCGGGTCAATTAAACTTAGCCTTGCCTACATTTGTTAATCAGTATACCGTAGTATACATTTATTAGTATAAAGACTGAATATTATTGTTATTATTTATATTAAAAATATGTAATTGGAGATAATCAAAGGTCAGTATTAGGACATAATAAAGGCAATAAGTTTTATTTTATACATATCTTACATGTTGATAATCGGTGACTCGACAATGTATAGGTTCTAAACAGGGTGTGTGACTGTTATATGCGTTTCTTATTTAACCGTTAATTAAATTGTTTAGAAAAATCACCCTGTTTGGTAAAGAACTATATAGGAGTTTAGTATGAATGAGTGGATATTTGCAGTGATCAATTCAATCGTCTAGTCATACATTTAAGCTTTATTTGATAACATAAGTGGTCCCTACCATTTATAATCAACCTGCCATATTAACATGTAGCTACAATTACCAGATAGATTGCACAAAGTGGTTCCTATCCTGCTTTTATATTAAATATATATTTGCTTAATAATGTAGGAGCAAAACTTTATTGTTGTTTTGATTATATAGTTTTATTTTACACCTGTCGTACATTTAACATTCACAGATTCCTTGTTGGTCTGATTTTATGTACATTTTTTTGTAATTATGTAAATAATAAGATGTATATGAATATATTACGACTGATATTTGTGCACATAGACATAATTAGACAACTCGCAGGATTTACAACAATTTTCATGCGTACGATTATGATCGTATTAATAAGCGAAGGAAAATTTACTTCCTTTGTAATGGAAATGTACAAATTGTATTTAATTTTGACGACTTTACTTATTAACTCATTTTAACAATCGTTTCTAGTCTATTGTAAATGTCAGCCTTGATGTTAGTGCCGTTTTTAAACAACTAAAACCAGATTGTTGTAGATCGGTGGTTCTAAATTTATACTTTATAAACTCTTAAATATGCTTTTTATAAAATTTCTTCAGTCAGTTACGGAATTGACATCATAATTAACAAATTAAATAAAATATATGTTTTAAGGAGTTTGTAAATTAAAAAATGTCAAAAACCACTGTTGTAGTTAAAGCTTTAACCTTTAACACCTCTAGCAGTGTTTAATCGGTGTACAAGTAATAAATTGTTGACGTCACTTATCACCGTATCTCGTATCATTCTTCATTTATGCTCTTCCAATATGTGTTTTTAATGGATGTAGATAAGATATCTTTGTTGTGTATTAGTACAAATATTTAATGAGTATTATAACAGTAATCTTCCTTAATACCTCTTAACTTGTGAATATGTATGCTGCTCAGTTGTAGACCAAATCTACTAACGCAATTGTATGTAAAAATAAATCACTTAATACGCTTAATTATGTATATAATATATGTAATAGATTATTCACATTAAATGTTTGCAAATTAAGAGCAACGTACAAAGTGGCAGATTTTTAAATTCAATTTTCATCTAGTAATACTAAGTTCTTTTCTAAAGAGGCTGATGACAGTTACAATAAATAAAAATATTTATTTTATAATTTTATACTATTAGATGAAAAAATCTGGCATTTCGTACGATTCAATATAATTTGTTAATTTTTTTCTAATATAAAACGTCAAAAACATTACCATTTATTTAAGTTATTGTTAAAAAAATCTTTTATTTTCTTTGTTAATATATAAACTCTTTACATTCCTCAGTATTATAATTTAACGTACAATAGTTCTTCGCAATTAATGCGAATGTGAAGCACTAATGTATTAAATTCTGATGTTTTTCTGCAAGATCATTTAAATACATAAAATCGCTAATTTCATTTTTCATATCGAAATCGACAATGTTGATTTATATTAGTATAAGTAAATATTGTTAAAAGTGCATATCATAAAATGGAACTGAAACAATAAACGCAGAAAAGCATTAGACTAATTTTTTATATGAAATTCTAGCTGTTTCAGTTAAAACCATCGGTTGCTGTGTATTTATGTAAATTTGATCAGTTACCACTAAATGGAAAATAAATAATTTCTCATTGTCTCTGTTTATTTTTCTAAACTATGTAGCCCTTAATTCGTGCAGTTTCTTCCTTAGTTCATAGCACTAGAAGTTATAAATAAGTCCAAATTTTGAAATGCAGTTAATGCACCAAGGCTTTTCACACAATGTCCGATCTACATGACAACTTAGTATATGTAATTGCTAAAACTTGTCACATTAAGTAGATTTTTATTTGCTGAAAAGGACTGTTTTTATATTCTTTGAGTGTTTTTCAGTTTTTCAAAGTGCCAGTCGTGAGTGCCAACTGCGGAGGGATGCCGGCATCAACATTTTTGCATTTTTGCTTTGTATATTCATGAAATGTCTCCGAAACATTTAAGGTTTAAAATTGTTATTTAAGAAGGTGCTTTTTGAAACAATATAGAATATGTGGAGTTAGTGTAGCAATGTTATAAATTCTTTCGGATGATTGCATTGAATTTAGCAGATGCCCTCCTACTTTTTAATTTAATGTAAACTGTTGCAAAATAACTATTTAAAATTTTGCCATTATATTTATAAAGTTGCTAAAATAAAATAGCAAGGGTTTTAGTATCTATAATGGAAACAACTTAAAAATTTTAGTAATGAAAGATGTAGTTATAAAAAGAAAATGCTAATGTCGAAAAGTTGTAAAAAAATTCACGAAATCTTACCAACAAACAAAATATGGTTGAGTCAAAGAAAATAGGTTCACAAATTTCTTATAGAGAACAATATTGTCGTAATTCAAAGTGTAACCTTGACATGGTTGCCATTTTATTCCCTTCTTTATTTTGTAATATCAAATATAAACATGAAGGTTTATTGTATTTAGCGCCCTTTGAATTCTTATCGTTTTATTAGCTCTATTATTATTATTACAAGTCTTTTGTATGAGTGCTTTGTTTATAAAGTATATAATTTGTGTAAGTTAATAATATACCTACTGCTATAGGTTATTTTTGATAAAAAAAGGATAATTTAATTGTTAGGCATTATTACATGTAATTAAGTATTTTTTTTATAGTGTAAAAAGTAAATAAAAGGGATTATTATTGTCATACCAGAAGGAAAATACCAAATTTACAATAAAATAAAATTTTAAAACATTAATTATAAACTAATACAATATTTCAAATCTATTTCAAAGAAAATAAATAAAATGTATATAAATTTTCCCAAAACAGGAAATTAAAACAATGCAATCTAAGGGCATTGGTGGATTAAGTATGAGTAAGAAAGCAAGATAAGAAGAACTTCCGTTTTCGTTATGGTAACGTGGATGAAAAACAAAGATTAGAATAGGGAGTTCAACGACGACCGGCATGTAAAACGGATCTCAGAAAATTCAGATAAAAGAGCTATAATAAAAGTGAGTGGTGTTAAAAGGTGCCTAATTACATAGGGAAACCAGTAATTATAATTAAGGTGGAAAAATATAAATTAAAGAAGAAAAATTACTCAACATAGGGCAAAGTCTGAAGATTGTTTTGTAGTAGTGGAAAAGTGGTATGATGAATATAACGAGCAGCAGGCAAATATTGAAAGGAACATGCCTTGGAAGCATTACAACATAGAACATGACCATAAGTCTACACACGACGTCGCACGACTCTGCTGTGTCAGCTGGCTCATTCGATGCCAGAGAGAGGTCAGGGTTAGCACAACGTAGGTCAGCTTCCAATAAAAAATAAGAATGGGCACCAGTCATTCACAGAATCACAGAGGCAGCACACACTTGAACAACAAGGCATGTGGTGTATTTACGTTACCCTAAAGTTCCTCAAACTGTACTGGGTTAGGGTTAGGTAATGCTGTTCGTCGAAAATAATTCAACACAAATAATTAACAACAGTATTTATTCAACAGAAAAAAGTATTGCAGTTCAACGAAAAGGTTTGAGTACGGTTAATATAACAAAGTGAAATTTATGTCCTCGAAAGGACGCATACATCAAACAAAAGTTACTGAATTTGCCTTTTAAGGTTTAAGGTTAATGTAATATATAATAATTAAATGATCGCACCTCATATATCAAACAGTAACAAATGAATCTAAATAGTAACTACGTCTTACTTAGACGCAAGTGTACGAAAAGCAACAAATTAAATTAACTGAGAAGCAAAGTATTACTAAGTCATAATACATTATCAGTGTAAGTAATAAAACAAATTTTCCTAAAACAATTTGATTGATGGTCAATTTGCGACGGTTTTGTTCTCGAGGATAAACCAAGCATATGCAAGTATAACCACTCAAATAACTGGATTTTAAATTAATTAAAAATAACAAACAATAACTTTATGATAGTGGAAGATTGCAAAATAAAGTTTGTAGGATTTTTAAAATAAATAGCAAAGGCAAATTAAATTAATATTGAGTTAGACGGCGTTACTTTACAGTGAATAGTATAACTTTAATATATTGCAATTTACGTGTTTAAATAAATATTACATATTGTTATACTTCTGCCCTCTCTGATAGAGCTATGATACCTATATTCCCTGATTACCTAGTAACGACTCAGCGGACTGCACACAATCTAAAATATAACTAAATTTTAAAGTACCAGCATACTTTGGTTTGCCCGACAAAATATGAGACTCCTATATCAATATCACTTACTCAGGGTTACGCCTTCTTACCAACTCCTTTTCTTGTAGCTCTCAGCAGCCCTGGTTTACGTACTGCTATAACTCTATAACTTTTGTTATTTTATGTAATTAAACAAGCAATTCTGATCTTTTATAAATATAAATTTTAATCAAAGGAATTTTATTTTATTATCAACTCAAATGATTCTCGACTCTTAAACTTTGTTGTTCACAAGTACGTTAGACTTCTCGTCTTTGTCC
>JAHWXV010901588.1:0-11196 GCA_024586415.1 Phrixothrix hirtus
TTTATGATCTACAAAATAAATAATACCTAATTAATTAAAATAAGTAGTTAGACTTTTAAAAACAATTTTGCAGTTTTTAACTAATTTTTTTATAAGCAACGGTATTCATTTCATGATAGTATTACTTTAAAAATAGTATCATGATTCATTTATTTACGCTTGTGCTTCGCGCCTCTGATTTCTGCTAAGTTGAACCGCGGATCAATTTAAGAAATTCTCTTACCATAAAAATGTTCACTCTGAGCAATTTGTTGGATGTAGCCTTCACATATCCTTTTTCCATTACTAAATAGCTTAATAAACCGTTCTTGCACGATTACTAATGTTAAATCAAGTTTTACAAAACTACACAGTGGATTTGATTTGTATAACGTCGAATATGTTGAATATTGTGATAATACATAATAGGTATTTACTATAATTAAACCGCTTCACACCGATCCAGTATTCCTTCTATATCTTTCATTAATAGTTTTTATTTCCACCGGTGTGGAACGGTTTAATTATCGTAGACGCCTATAAAGAACTAACAGGTGCGTTTCTGTCTACTGATACGTGACGTCACGACCAATAGCGTTACGTTATTGATACTGCCATTGAATTTGTAAATATTTCAAATTTGTAAAATATTTTAAACAACTTTCTGATTATTTTTGAATGTTCCACTATTACAAACGAATTTCTATGACAATTTACTTTCATTGTTATCAAAAAACGAAAACATTTTGCAATATTTGAAAGTACCCCATTAAGCGTTTCCTATAAAATCAACTGAGCACATATTATTTCAAAAACATGCTGTTCCCTGAATCACTCTATACAATGGAATATGATAAAGTTGGACGATTAATATTTTAGTACAAAACTGAATTATATTTAGGTAAGTTTTTACTCTAAAACTATCCAGAGCCGAAACTTAGAATTAAATAATAATGGGTTTTTTCAGGATTACGTGCTAATATTTCAAATAATTGAATGATATGACAAATCTGTTCCTTATTAAAAACTCACTGGCCTAACTAAATTATATACGTGATGATAAAACATCGGCGTTTCCGCTATACAAAGTGTTTACAAAAAAACAGCAAGAGCTGGTAATACTAAAACTTATTAAGGGTTAAAAGAAATTATATTATTGTATGTCCGGAACCATTTCTTTCTTTTGTAATTCCTGGCCTGTTGATATGCAAATTATATTTCAAGATTTGAGAAGCTTAAAATTCCCCGCTGCCAATTAGCTAAAATACTGTACAAAATCCTTTCTTTTTTTATTTATAAGATAATGTCATAGCTGTATGCTTACTATATAAAACTGCAGTGATTGATCACATCAGATGCAAAGCCTGTCTTGGGCTATTTCTGTCTCAAGAAAATAAATTTATTAAAGCAGAAATTCTTCGAATTCACACTTTCCAGAAGAAAGGTTTTATATCTATAATCACGCTTCTTACAAGATCAATTGAATTTACAACTATTTTACTAAATTTGGTCCTAATTTATATTAACTATTAGTACGTCATTGCCAAAAACTAATGTAGACACATATTTGCCGAACTCAATTGATGTAGCAGTTAGCGCATTTGCCTGAACATCCAAGGGTCGCAGGTTTCAACCCGATCGAGAATTGCTAATTTTTCAGCGGAGAGCAATTTAAAAAACATGGCTTGTTCTTCGTAGGTACTTTCTCAATGTAATTTTGGCACGTTAAAAATCGCACTGGCAGGTTCGGCAAATTTTTAATAGACATGGAAAAATGATCACAGTAGTTGAAGTCAAGAGGGGCCACTGGAATTTCGTATCCTGAAGTCTCAGCCACAAAACAAATACTTACCTAACAAACAAAAACAGGGATTTAAAATAATTTTGACAAGTAATGTTAATTTGGTGTGAATTTAATTTTTGTCCCCACAGCGTGGGTGCTGGCTGGCGGCCAATTTCTAAATATGAAAGAATGAATTTTAATAATGAAAATTCCCCAGTAAAACGGCTAACTTAACATTATTCAGTCATGGCATTTTATACCACTAGCACCATCTATCTGAAGTATGAGAAAATAATCATAATACAGGTTTCTATTGTCTTTGTAAAATAACCATGTTCTATCTGGGTTCTATAAAACAAAATACTTAAACAGCTAATCTGTTAAGTTTCAACTACAAAACAATAGTGTTAAAATTACAATAAGAATTATTAAAGATATTTTCTCAAATGTAAAACATGTTTAATCCATAATAGAAGAGAAACCGCCCGTTGTTCCCAATGATTTATATATAAAAGAATGATACTTATAAATAAAGCTATCCTTATATAAAAGTATCAACGGTTTTCACCATTATTGAACTCTCAACTTTAGCCAAAAGGTTTCAAAAATATTTTTACATATAGAGATGGAATTAAACCCCTCTACATGATAATTGTTCACCATGTGATAGGTCGTACTGTTACATTATAGTGAAGTGGTGTATAATTCTTGAAGGACAATCGGTCAGGTTTTGTTCTCAATTTCTATTATTTAACTGTAACTAGCTACCAATTGATGATATGTAGTTATAACAATCACAATGGAATTAATTCAATTAAATTCTTTCACATCTTTACTTGTCATAAATAATTCCTTATACATCAAATTTGTTTCTCAATTTTTTTTAAATGCAGACTGCTTAGTGCCTAATTAAAATGAAGGGCGATTAAGCATTAGCTTTGAGAAATGACGTCCCCTCACATCATAAAAGATGGAAAAAGCTTAATTTTAAAGAGGTTAATAGCATTTTATAGCTTAAGTTTATGTTAACTCAGATACTTCCAAATATTATACAATAAGTGTACCTAATTGTCAAGTTGTTTTCTCTTCTTCCTTTTTACTTACAGTTTTTAATTTTTACTAATAAATGAATGTGTATTATAACACCAAAAGGTCTCGAGGGTATAGATCATTAAATATTAACATTCGTGGAGGTAAACGTTGTTGCTAAAGAAAAGTTGCTCAAGCACAAATGAATTGAACAAAATTCATTAAGAATTTTTACTTTAAATCTAATCTGTGACGTCTTTTCACTATTAATAAAACACTTCACAGATTTGATAATCAGTTAATTGACATTTTACTAGTTAATTAGTAAATTATCTCAGCTTTGATTTCGCCAACGTTTTTTTTTTGAATAATACAATATCTTCATTAAAAAATATTTATTACATTTAAAATAAATATTACAATAAGTGTACTTATAAAAATCTTACATCTACATTACAATCAATTTCTCTTAATGTCAATTTAGATTTGAGTTTCACCTCCGTTGTTGAGACGAGTGATTTTCCTTAAAACAAAAAACTTAGTGTCTTGAATTAAGGTTGAGTTAGGATCATAAATAACAACATTAGTGTTATAAACTTAAGTGTTTAAAATATCTTGAATTTCTTGCAAACTTTTTCCTTTCGTTTCTGGTATAAACCAATAAACAAATGCGGTTCCAAATAGCATGAACATAGCAAAGATGCAAAAGGTAATATGTCCACCAAAAGTTGAATTCATGATGGGAAAACTAAAAGTAACAATGAACACAAAAATCCAGTTGGTCATTACAGATAGTCCGCTAGCAACGCCTTTGATTTCGGGTGCAAATAATTCGCCCATTATCATCCAAGGAACTGGCCCAAAACCAACTGAAAATGCTATGATGAACAAAACCAAACTTGCCAGTGGCAACGCTGCCATTCCGGTAAAGTAAATACTTTGAATTTTCAAGTAAAAGTATAGACCAAGTATTGAAAGACACATCATCATCCCTATAGATGACATCATAAGATAGAATCGCCTATTTGCTTTATCAATTATCATAGCTGCAACGTAGGCAATTATAAATTGTACGATAGAAACAGTTACTGCGGCAACATCTGGTGATAAACTACTTCCCGCTGAATTAAAAATAGGAACAGTATAAAAAATAACAGCATTTATACCGCTAAGTTGCTGGAAAAACATAAGTCCCAAAGCTGAAAACAGCGCTTTCCTATTTCCTCTTGTTACCACAAGATCTAGAAGACCTGAACGTTTTTCTTCAGCTTTAGCAATATCAGCTTGTATAGCTTTTAGTTCGGCATTAATGTTATAATTTCTGCCTCTAAAATATTTTAAGGTTTCTTCCGCATCAGCTGTTCGGCCAGCCTTTACCAAATAAACAGGTGTTTCCGGCATAAAAGAAAAGCAAAGCGCAAAGAGTACAGGAACAGCCATTAGTACCCAAGACATTCCAACCCAGCTCAGTAAAGCTCCCAGAAGGTATGTTAAAAAAATTCCGAAACATATACACATTTGAAAGAAGGAACCAAGTGTCCCTCTTATGGAAATTTCAGCAATTTCGCCAATATACATAGGAGCTGTTACACAAATGGCACCGGTAGCAAGTCCAGAAAAAAATCTGGCAACGTAAAGCATGTAGGGATTAACTGCAAATACAATTAGTAACCAGTTTACCAGAAAAGGTACAGTTAAAATTAGATTAGCCTTCTTCCGGCCAATTTTATCGGCTATGTAACCTGCTGGGATTGCTGCACATAGAGCTCCCATTGCTAACATTGAACCAACTAGGGAGCCTTGAGATTTTGTTAATTGAAATCCCTGTGTTGTTGAATTATCTATGGCATTTGAAGGTAAGGTGATGTTGACTAGTGTTACATTGTCTTCATGAGCAGTAACATTTATATCTGGAACTTGCAGTTGTGGTAAAACAGGTGAAGTCCAAGCCAAAACTGTTCCAGCACATATTGCACCGATACATACTGTAATTAGATAACAATAGTTGTTAAAAAATGAAAATCCAATGTTTAAAAAATTACTTACCGAAAATTGTTGCAATATATTGATTTCTCTTCTGAGTTTGTACTTCAGTAGCTTCGTTAGCTTTTAACATAGGTTGCAGCAATGTGTCCATTTTGAAATTCAAACGGTTTTATTTTGTTATTAAAGAATTGACACCTGTAGTGTAAGTACAGAGTGATTAAAGTTGAAGTAAACCGCTCTTATAAATAAGTTGTTATCACCACTTGTCTTTTATCAGGTTCATTACATGATAATGGTTTTGGAAATTGTACCTACTAACGATTAAAGTTCCAAGTTCTACATTATTATTTGCATATCAATTATTTTATTATTTTATTAATACGGGATATTTTCAATAAAATATCTTTTTCTAAAGGGTAACTCTAATGCCGTGGTAAAATTAACAACATTCTCCAACAACCAAATAATTTTCTGTCTTGAAGCGTTTACTGCATAATGTTCTACACAAATTATTTACAAAAGCCCCAAACCAATTAGCTCAATTATGTCTCATTTGTATACATATTACTTGATTATATCAGTATCATAAGTAGACCACCATTACCATTGGAAACGTTATAACCAGAATCCAAAATCTCTGAAAACGTTGCGTTAACACAACTCTTCCAAGTCTATTTTATTCTTTTGCTACTAAATCTAACAGCTCCATCTATTTCCACAATTAAAAAATAATTTTGGTAAGACCTCCAGAACAAATTTGCGATAATCGGGTAGTATCGGATTATATCGGCTTTGGAATTAATATAAAATTTATATATAGCTTACAAAGATATTGTATAATTTATTTACCTGTATATGTATAAATTTTCAATGTCATTGTGTTCTTTCCATTTTCACATATGGAAGAAATTGCTTCGTTAACATCATGATTTGAAACAGCACGTTTTCTGTCAAAATAATTTCTTAGAACTGAAGTTAGGAAGCTAGAAAGACCGATCGATTGCTATCACAAATTACGTCATACTTGTTTTGCGTCATAGTCTAATTGCATACTAGTTTCAATTTAATTTACCCGCCTGTTCTTGTTTAATTCAATTTCACCCTGTCAGGTTTTCATATATGTTTTAAAAACGGTATTCCAGTAACTTTTTGCAAAAAGCATTTCCAGATAGTTTTTGAATCTTTTTTGTTTATTAAAAAGTAATATATTAAATGAAATATAGCAATGGTTGGTTGTAAGCAAACCAGTCAATATTTCAATGTGCCTCAAAATTCCAAAAATACAACAGTACCTATATAATTATATGCTAGACGATCTCTTCTTCTTTAGAGCTTAGGTTTTCACCTATATATTAAAACCAGAAAAACTACATATGAAAAGGTAAATAAACAGTGCGGCAATTTTACTTAAATATTACTGGACTCTTTTTCCAAAAGTCTTTTCTGCATAAAGTAAGGCCATCATTGAATAAAAATATGTTCACAAAGCCTTAAGTTCTATTTAATACATGAAATAACAACTCCTTGTATTGTATAAAAATAGCCATCTTTTATTACCGATGATCAATATTCCGATATTTTGAACCTGGCGTTTTGCTTTAAATCATAAGTGCATTATCACTTTCAAATTTACGGTGATCGCTCTTAGATATAGGGTACCTATAAAATTGTTATAAAAATGAAACACTAGCCTTACAATTTGGAAACAGTTCAATATATTCATTTTGAATGCATCTTTGAACAAATACCTACTTTATTGTTTGTACAGGATCCGCCAACTAGTGTTGCCTATTTTCAAAAGCTTGCTAAGCATAAGAAGTAGTGAAATGAAACAAATTAGGAATAAACAACTTTATTAATTACAAATTTTATTTTTAAAATTGAGTTCAAGCGCGTTCATCAAATTTCTAAATAATACCGAAATCTATCTTTATGCTTCTCATCACTCTTTTCAGTAGTTTCTCTTCAATGTTGTCTATTTCCTACGAAATACGAATATGGGGATGTCTTTGAAATACAAATATCAGCACAGAAAAAAATCAGAAGAATTGTAAGGTCATGTTATGATGTAACGTTTATTTTAATTCACGTTACTAATTTTTGCATTGAGGAACATTTTAATTACAATATTTTGAAAGCTAATTTGGACAGTAACTTGATTCTAGAAAAAAAATCTAGTAGTTATGCTTATAATTTAAAGACGGCTAGGTTTTTCAGTTTTTTTCGAGAGGAAAGATAAAAAGAATAACGGGTGTCAGAAGAGATAAAATTTTGTTATCACGGTATTTAAAATAAAAGTGATTCATTAATACAAGTTATCGTGACAATCTGAATATAGCGTGTTTCCAGTCTTTCTTTAGTCCAAAACTGTGGTCCCATGAGTTTTGAAATATCCTCATATTAGCAAACAAATTAAAATGGTTTTCTTGTAAGTCCGTGGATTGAGAGATTCTGGTGGAGACAAATCCTTGGGAAGTGACAACCAACTGGACTAGGCATGGAGGAAATTATCCAGGTGATGCCCTTTTAAGTTTATTCTGAACAAAGAATCAAGAGCACTGTAAAGTAAGTGCAAATAAATATCTAATAATAATCACATACGAATTAGCTGAATTCTTTAAATTTTGTCCTGAGCTTTAGAAATAACCATACCTTATTTATTTATTGAATCTATTATTGCCCATACAGTTGAAAGGCCTAACGGGGCACAACTTCAATATTCAATTATTCTATTACACCTGATCTGACAGTGGCTATCCTAGAGTTTCTTGGTAAAATGCCCATTTGCTATTTAGAAAAAAAAGACCTTGTTATTCAGATACGTAGTGCAATAAACAGTAAAAGACAGTAGTTATTTAAGTAATAGGTGGGACGTTACCAATATCTGTCATTTTATTTTGGTACTAAATATTATTTGAAGTAAATTTTACAGTATATCATATTAAATCTGCCGTTTGCAGGTTAAAAATGTCAACAGTGTTTGTCAAAGATTTTGTTCAGCTACGCTAAGATCGTTTAGTTTTACTATTTATCAGCAAATAATTAAATTTCAATCACCTCAGCGTATCTGATTGTGTGCACGTAATCGCTTACTAAATTTTGTTATAAATCTTTAAATTTAGATGTATTAATGGCAAAGTCATAAATGTTTGTCACATACTTAGCGTTGCTCCTTTTTACAGCTAAAAGTTACTGTAAGTCAAACATCATACAGCTTGATAATAAGTTACGCGGGTAAGAAGGCCCACTCACAAATAATATTTGTTGTAATTAAACGTTCATCAATCATTTATGTATTTTTAATTTCTATTTTTTTGGTGCCCAATTTTTTTATTTAGAACCCCGACTCTGTGCTCTGACCAACAGCCTAAACGAGCTACTGGAATGCCACCGAAGGTAAGGAAGATCTAGGTTAACATACTTTTCTAAACTAACGAAAAGACGAAGATAAGGGTGACAATGTCTCCAAATTTTACAAAACTGTTCAAGTTGACATTGATTTATGTGATGTAACATTATCTTGTTGAAACTACAGTTAATTTTCACTAAATCTACATAATTGAGGTGCTAAGAATGTCTTTAAAATATGAGTTCTAAAGTAACCATTCCAACTTCGTTTTCTTAAAAAAATGTGTTTTACAATACACGATGACGAAATAGCACACCGTAGAAGAATTTTTTCGTGAAATTCGTCCGGATTTTCTTCAGTCCAGTACCAACAAGTTTGTCTATTTACATACACGCTTAAACGAACCTATAACTTAATCTATGCTTAAACGAAAGTGAGCTTCGTTTGACACTAATGACGAATTTAATTGCTCATCATTTTCTAAAATTTCTAAAAGGAATACGGGTGGATTTATCAGTGTCTTTTAACTTGTGAGCCACTCTAATTTAAATGGGTGAAAATGCAAATCAGAATGCAAAATCTTTTTAAACGTACTTATTCGAACCTCTTTCTACAGTTCCTCCAACTCACTAAATATTTTAGAGTCTTCTGACGTATATTTGCACGAGATTTAGAGCTAACACTTCCAGTGTTATCCCAGTAAACATATCAATCAGTATAAAAACTTATGTCGGCGTCTTTAAAGTTTTGTTCCCCGTTTGTTTAGAAAGTTGAGCGGTTATACATTTATGAAGCAATAGATGGCGTCACGCATACTACTAAATTTAGACGATAAAAATTATAATTAAAATAATGAAAGATATATTTGTATGAATAAGTAAAAATTAATATAAATTTAATCTCAAAATACTTAGGAAGTGAAAAACTCTAATTATCTCCGAATAAAGGATGTTTTAAGACACAAACTGGAATTGAATCAATAATTAAATAAAATATGAAATGTACTGTATTATACACTAGAACCAAGATGAAGTTAAATATATAGAATCTCAAATTTCAGTACTATAATCATCAAAGATACAATTTAATGATAATGAAGCACGAATTAAACACAAACTGACACTTATTATGAATGATAATAAAATTCATTGTTGGACACTAGATCATCTCACAAATGTTTTATCTGTGGCATTACATCTAAAGGCACAAACAATATAGACATGGTTAAAAGAACATAAATAAATCCGAAAAATCTTAATTTTGGAATTTCTGTACTATATGCATCAATTTATTTTTATGAATGTATCATTCATATTTTGTAATCAAAGACTAACATTAAGAAATGGTTTACAATGTAGTGTATAGGAAAGTAACTAACATCATTAACTTCAAATTAAATTTAGATTTTTATAAAAATTATTAGACATATCCATGCTGTGCCACTATTTCATGAAGTTACAAAACTAAATGTTTTACGTAGGTTGCCAAATGATAAGTTTTCTTTAGACTTTGTTAGGTTTCTTGAAATTATTGTTGATAAATTTTAAACAGTCTCATTCTACTGTACAATGTTATAAGATATGAGTATAGTAAATTTTCACAAGGGTGACAGAATTGGACTCTTTCAAACAAATTTTTTAATTTCTCAATGATATAATGTGGTATAAATATTACAAAGTTGTTTAAAATCTACTAAATTTTCCCTCGGGATTTACAGGTTCTTGCTGATAAGATTTCAATTTTTCTACTGTCTTCTTCAACGTCATAATTTGATATTGTAAATGTTTCATCTTAGTTCACAGCTGTTCCTTCCTTGGACTGTGTAAAGTCAAAATTGATGTTGTTTGTGTTGTCTATGAAGATGGAAAATGTTGATTTTGTTTAGATGTTGATGGCATAGAATAATCTATAAAAAGAAATACATGAATATTTTGAAAAATGTGTTCATTTGCTTACCTCTAGTGTTATCGATTAGTACAGTTTCTGTAATTGTACCTATCACTTGGTTTACAAGTTTACTCATGGCAGATTCAATAATTGTAGAACATGCAAGAAATTCAGAATATGAAAAGTAATAAACCAAAGTTTTTTCACAAAAAACAATCAATATTACACATGACATTTTCAATTTCAAATATCAAATATCTAAGTAATTGTGTTTAAATAACAAATTTAATGCCTTAAAAAATGGGTAGATTCAAATATTATGTTTAGAAACTTACTTTTAGATACATGTGGTAACTTCTTTAGATTTATATTGTCATCTTTAAGTCAACATTTCAAATTTGTCTTGTAACTTGAAATTTCAAAATCCAAGCTACAAACTCTGTAATATGACTTATTGCCTGTAATTGCTTGCCTTAGCATATCATTACCACAAATTGATATCCATAATTTGTATCTGTAACAAAAAATGATATTGTTTTATGCTACATCCTAAATTTTACAACTTACCTTTTAAGGTTTGCAGAAAATCTAAATAACCTAATGATGATTTGTAGAATTTAACTGCACAAATATTACTCACATTCCCAGTTATTTTATTCATTATCAATATAAATTCTTTATCTATGCATTATGAATGATAGATATAATAAATAGTATTATAAAAACAGAATTTTCACAAGGTTGAATGCGGTTAATCGTTTGTAAACAAACTCCAAATGTCAAAATTATCGAAGTCTCCAAGCACTATCCAGCGATAACTACAACAATAACCGCTCAACTTCGATCATGGGTATAGAAAAACGGGTACCCTAATAATATATCAAGAGTTTCCATACTGATTGATATGTTTGCTGGGGTGCTATCAAAATCGCGAACCCAACGCAATATTGTTTATCGTGTTGGAACTTTCCAAGACTTTCCCATATTAAACTCAAAGCGAAATCCCGTTTGGATCACTACAACGGTCCTACATAAAAACACGCTGATTAATTGGAAATTTATTCGTTGCATTTATTAATGTACACAGTCGAACCGTCAATAATTCAATTTTGCTTCATGGCACTCTTTTGAAAATAGATGGTACCAGCAGAAAGAGGACGCTGGATTTTAAATGACATTGGAG
>JAHWXV010901611.1:0-11363 GCA_024586415.1 Phrixothrix hirtus
ATAGTTTTCGAAACGTTTAATTTTTATTAAAGTTACACAGTTTAACCAAAAATTGTTTTAATTATGAATAATAACTGTGAAAGTTTCCATAAATATTTGTATAAGATAGTTTGTCAATTCATTTTAGTACTTTAATCATTTCTACCTTCTGTAATTTGTTGTTTTAAAAAATATATATCTTTCAAAATGCCTAATAGGTGTATTTTATATAATTATTGGTGTTTCTAAAAAAAAGTATATAGAGAGGAAAAAAACCTACACGGTCATTATGACCCGTGCTCACCAAATGTGGGAGAAATATTATGCTCACCATGTAAGGCTTAAAGAAACATTAGTCAACAGTAACCTTTTTAGATGCATGAACAATTGCAAATCACTGGCGTCAAGTTTGGACTGAATTTCCAGTGAAGTGAAGATACAGTTTATTTATAGGTAAAGACACGGAATTCAAGGCGAGATAGGCCGACGCGACTCACCACAACGACTGACACACTGCACACTGATTGTGAGTCTTGAATGGTCACAGCGGTTTGAACATTCTTCTTCAACCGCATGATGGAACATCTCGAAATGCACGTAGTTTGTGTTGCAAGTAATGACAAAGTTGTTCAGTTGCTATAAAAGAAGAAGGGAACGCACTCTTATAATTAAATAAAAAGTAATAAAAAAGGTGTAATCTAATGTTTAAAAATCGTAAAAGTGAAAATAACTTCAAAACTGTGATTAATAGGAACCTTACTGGAAATGAAAGAAATTTCATAAATATTTCTAAGTAAGTTTTCAGCAATTTCATTTTCTGTTGGCATTAATTGATTACAAACTTTTAATAACATTGTCACCACAAAACTGCTGAACTGGCAGAACTAGTACCAAACTTTTCTTCAAACAGTTTTTCCAACTATTTGTACAATCTTCAACTGTAAAATAGTATTATCACAAAATTAGAAACGGTAAAAACTCAATGGGATATTCTGGAACAATTCAAAGGTGCCTTATAATTAAGATAGATGAAGTAATCACAAATGACTTGTTGCGGCAACCCGCATCTGCCATTTAAATCCAAGCTCAGAAATGAGTTGTGGCATTGCAATTTATTACATCATTATTAGGATTAATTTCATTAGATACTTCTGCCTTACAATTCCGGAATTTATTCTTTCTATATAAATATTCGATCAAATTCCTTTAGTTTTAGCTTTAACTAGAATCTTGTCCTGTTAGTTACTGTTATACATAAATAGAAATATAAATATATGTGGTTAGTGTACTGCGAAATAAATATTTAAATAAATAAGTGTATATAAATAATCATAATATTCATGAATATAAATAAAGATTTTTAAACAATTAACCAGTTTCGTTACGTTGGTACCAATTAAAAGCTAGGGTTAATTGTCTTCTATATGCCAATAACAAGAAGCGCAGAAAAAATATGGAGTCGTACATGGAAATGTTGCAAACGATGTAGGACAAAAATGAAAATCCAATCAAAATAAATTCAAGAGGAAATGTTATCGATTAACGCTAGCCAAAATAAATTATAGAATACAATCAAGTCAAGACAAAACGCATTAAAAGAATAAATTACAATCAAATTAAAAGAGGAAATAGAATATAATCAACATATATTGCAAGAGGAAACTACTAACAAATTAAAGTAGGAAACGGTATCCATACATTCAAACCAAAATAAATTGCACGAAGAAATTACAAGCAAATTTAAACCGGAAATAGAAACGATTAATGCAAATTGAAATAAACTAAAAGAAGAATTTAAATTAAGCCAGGCTAAACTACAGGAAGATATTAAATCAAGCCAAAATAAATTATCAAAAGAAATAGAAGATATTATTAATGAGAAGGCAGCAAAATATGAGGAAGTAAATAAGAAGTATGAACAATTACATCAAAAGTTTATTTTCCTTACCGTAAATAAAGAAGTCAGCATACCTAAGAAGGAAATAGCTTCTATTCCTCGTGAGCAATCAAGAGAAGTGAATGTGCAGCAAGTTAAACACTTGCCTATTATTGAAAATGGCATGCAAAGTATTAGAACACACGTTAAAACACCCACGTATGATTGGGAGCCATGTTAGGCTAATTATCATAAACATTTTTGGCAACTGCAACATCAAGTGGATGGACATTGAACAAAAGGCAACTGCCTTAGACACTCTACAAACCATACCAGATGATTTGCATGATAATTTTGATTACTTTGTTTCACAATTGGAAATGCAATATGGAGATAAACATCTGCAACAGGTCTACTGTACCCTGCTAAGGAACCAAGTGCAGAAAATTGGAGAGAATCCCCAAAAATTTGAAACCAAAATTGAAGGGCTAGTGGGATTAACTTGGAATGCAAATGTTTTTAATGGGCTTCGGGATTCTGAAACATAACAGGCACTTATATTAGCATGCACTGGAATTTGAAGCGGCCAAACAAGCATAGAAGGGCCAAGTTCGTGTGCGATCCATGGAGGAACATAAATGCCGAGGCTGTAGAAGAAACAGTGTTAAGAATGATTAGAGCCTAAAGACCAACAGGACATAAACCACGAGCAGGAAGTGCAGTAACCAGGAGGATGTACAAAAAATTGCAAAAACGCTATGAGCAGTTTCGCTAGGAATACAAAACACCAAGAAGTCACCATCCAAGTGGCATCGTTAAAGCATAAACCGGATAGTCTTTACATTAATGGAACAATTGCAGTGAAGAATAGCAAAATATTGCTGAATACAGGAGCAACGAAGACAATAGTGAAACCGAACATTGTTGAGAATGAAATCTGAATGCCTTTACAGCTACGATTATGTAAAGCTACAACCGTTCATGGTGAAATTATTATAAATATTTAGATAGGTTGTAGAAAGTTAATGCACCGCGTGCTAGTAGCTGATCTCAAAGAACTTGTCATATTGAATATGGATATTATGTCTGAGTTTGGCTTTGCCTTCGACTTGAAGAATTACATCATAAGAGCTGATGATGATGAAGAGATTCTCGCATTAATAAATGAGATGACCATGCAATAAAAATTATCCTAACAGAAGAAATGACACTACCGCCAAGCAGTGAAACGATAGTTATGGGGCAACCGGATGGAGACTTCCAAGTAGAATACATAGGAATTCTAGAAACCAGCAACATAAATATTAGTAGTAGTCTAGCTGGAAGAGTGTTGATCGAGGCTAAGGAAACAACGTATATTCGCTTCATGAATACCAATACCTTTCAAATGATTCTACAGAAGGGCCCCGAACTAGGAGCATATACACCTATCTTATTTGTGGTACGTTGCAAAAATGGTACTGAAAAGATTTTACCTGTAAAGAATTTATTTAAACTGCATGCCACACTCGAATCCTTGTTCATCCTTGGACAAAATAAATACCGGTGATGCCCAACCAATACGCCAACGACCAAAGAGGTGGTTTTTATTCAAACGAGAGGAAACCGAAAAGATAATCAAGGAGTGGCCCGTGAAGGGATAACAGCTATGCTGCAGTACTAGGGCATCGCCAGTTGTACTGGTTAATAAGAAAGATAGTATCACCAGATTCTGTGTGGATTACCGTTGTTTAAACAATGTGACCAAAAAGACAGCTATGCTCAACCCAGAATTGACCACACTTTAGACACGATTTCCAGCTTCAAATGTTTTTGACTTTAAACATGAAAAGCAGATATTGGAAGGTCGGTATGGAAGCTAAACGCCGGGAAAAGACTGCATTCTCCATTGCATCTAGTCTCTGGTAGTTAACCGTGATGCCGAGAGAGTTGTCTTGGTAAACATGTTTAGTATTCTTGGATGTTGTTGTACTTACCCAAATAATCTCGAAGAGGTGTTTTCAAGACTACTAAGTGCACATCTATAACCTAATCCAAAAAAGTACAACTTGTTTCAAAACCAAGTGAAATCCTTGGGCCATGTGGTCTCCAAATAAGATATGGCAACTGACCCAGAGAAAATTCAGCCCATACGAGAATGGCTACAGATAAATATGAATTGCAAACTTTATTGTAGTTATCCACTAACTATCTTCGATTTGTACGTGGATTTGCAGATATCACAAAATCATCTACAAAACTTACTGGAGAAGACCAACCATATTTATAGAGCATTACCTGCCAAGAGTCGTTTGAAACACGGTAACAAACTTTGGTAACTGGGCTCATACTCGGTTAACCTAAAATGGAGGGAAGAGTTGTCTTAGATACCGATGCTACCCAGGTCGACGTCGGTGCAGTACTAACACAAAACAAGACGGACAAGAACGGTTAAATGGGTATTGTAGCAAAGTGTTGTCCATACCTGAGAGGAACTATTGTGTTACGATGATAAAGGCTGTTTTTGCACTTTTACAAATATCTTTACGGACGAAATTTGAAATGACTTCTACAGTTTAAGAATCCAGAAGGCCAAATGGTGAGATGGAGTCAACGGCTACAAGAGTATAACTTTGAAGTTGAGCATCGTGCCGGAAGAAATCATAGAAATGCTGACGCTTTATCAAAACGGCATATTAATCTCAATGGGATTCCTTGCAACTTCACGATGGCCTTTTGGAAAGAGTCCTGAAAAATGCTGATGAACGCGAAAGAGGAATACAGTTGGTAATTCCGAAAAGCAAAGTAGCGGAAATTTTGCAACAGCTGAACAGCTGAATGATGGTCCATTAGGCATCAGGTATCAGGTCCGGGAAAGATTTTATTGGATGAACTGCAAGGATGATGTTAAGGAGTGGTGTCGAAGATGTGTAATATGTGCGTCTGGGAACGGTCTATGCGGAGACGACAAGTACTGATGCGGCAATATAATGTGGGTAGCCTATTTGAAAGAGCATCCATCGATATAGCTGGTCGATTTCCAGAAATCGAAGCAGGAAACAAATACATTCTAGTTGCAATGGACTATTCTAGTATATGGACCGATTTATATGCTTTATCAAATCAACAGGCAGTTACAGAGGGCGAGTTCTTGGTAAAAGACTGTTTAACCGTTTTGGGAGTCCTTTGAAATTCCATTCAGACCAAGGAAGAAATTTTGAGTCAACCTTTTTCCAAAGTCTTTGCTAGCTGTTGAAGATGCGAAAAACCAGAACAATTGCTGTTCACCCACAGTGAGATGGATTGGTGGAACACATGAATCGAACAATGGGAAAATATTTGTGAAAAGTTGTCTCAGACCATCGAAGAGATTGGGGCCAATATTTACATCTGTTCTTAATGGCATATCGGTCAGCTGTAAACGAAACGGCAGGAGAGATCCCAGATAGGTTGTTTGAGTGAGAAATTAAGCTACAGTGCGATTTGGAGTGTGGTAGTAAGCCTGGAGAAGATGAGCTTGCTGGAATCGGTGTATTGAAAACCTAGAGAGAGTCCGCAATAACATCCAAATTGTTAATGATCAAATGAAATTCCAGTATGATTAAATTCCAAAACGGGAGGTTGTCAACCCAATAATCTAGTCTGGTTGTACCAGCTTCAGCAACGACGAGGCTTATCTCCCAAATTGCAATGATTTTGGGAAGGTCCGCATAAAGTGATAAAGGGGATCGACGATGTAATTTACCGTATTGTGAAATTGTCCAGAGGAAAACCTAAAGTAGTTCACATGAATCGGTTAACCCTATATGTGGGGAGGAACGCAGAACTGGAACAGCAAGAACGTGAGCAAGGGGCAAACCATGTGGAATTAGAAAAATTAGCTAACAATCATTTACCAAATTTATGTCAATCTATTCGGGACGCCACAAAGCTAGATTTGGGGTTACCACTGAGGAATACAGAAATATGTTTGATCTACCAGAGAAATACTTCATTCCTCATTGTGTCGCTAAAGACGTCCAAATGTCTTGTGGTATGCAGTTGAGTTTAAAATGAGGAATGGTGAGGTAGAAGAAATACAGCAGCAAGAGTCAAAAATTGAGGACATTCCACTTACTATGCTGTCACTCTCAAGGCATGCGAAGTATTTACTACCTTGTGATGAAAGCGATCCCCATCAAAAGTCATGTTATCAATACTTATGGAAGGCATTATGGGATCTAAGAAAACAAATTTGTGCTGGTGCGGTAGAAAACTAGTCGTACCAAAGCTCAGCTGCAGTCTAGATCTGCTTAACTAGCGCATGGTATGTAATATGTTGGAAGTAGTATTTCAAGGCACTGGCATCAAGATCCTGGTGTGTTGTTGAAATCCAAGAGGAAATCGCCAACGACGAAATCTGTGAGCTCCCATTTTTCAAGAAATGGAGCTGCAAGTATGGATCGCAGTACATCCCACATTCGCAAGCAAAGCTGGAAACATCGCAAATGCAAACTCCAAGGTCACTGTTACGAGACGTAACGGTCTTAAGGCGGGGAAGTGTAACAAAATTAGAAATACTAAAAGTTCAATGGAACATTCTGAGCTGTCTTATAATTAAGATATATGATGTAACTACAAATGACTCATTATGGTAACCGATGTCTGTCAATTAAACTCAAGCGCAGCAATGAGTCATCGCATTACTATTTATTACATCATTATTATGACTAATTTTATCCGAGATTTCTTCCTTATTGTTCTGGAATGAATCCTTTTTATTAGGTGCCAGATAAAATTATGTTAGTTTTAATTTTAATTAGAAGCTTATCCTGTTGGTTACTGTTAGATACAGTTATGATACAAATGTATAAGTCAGCTTTTAAAGCACGCGCATAGGTTTAAGGACATGACGTGTAGCGGAGTGCCTTTAACATTGCACGTGCTTTAAAGGCACTTATCTACGTGGATTATACGCTACCTTTTATTATTCTTTAATAATTATTTGCGAAATAAAATCACTTCTTATTTGAATCGTGCTACCTGATATTTTCAAAAATACTACAGAGTGGCACACGAAAAACCGGCCCCATTTAATTTTGCAATTTATTGCCCCGACCGATTTTAGTTTAACAACCTGACTGGTTTGAGCCGCGCATGAGCGTAATAACTTAACCTACCGTTCCCGCGCCTGTCAGTTTATTCTACGTATTCCATTGAGCAACGGCTGTTTCTGGTTGAGGAGTATGAGTGATCACAACAATTTAAAACTGTCCGTGAAAGCTCTCATGAAAAATTTCATGACGATGTGTTTCGGCAAAATTAGCGATCTAGGATTTGGTTAAAAAGTGGTGTTTAACTGGCTTTGTTGCGAATAGAAAGAGGAATAAGAATGCGACTATACAAACACCGGAAACTGTGGCAGACATAGCGCCACCAATTGAAAGAAGCCCACGACGTCTTTCACAGCATTGTGAAATTTATTGCTGGTAGTTTCAACGCAAACCTTCAAGGCTTACAGCTGACACCCTACTTGTTTAAAAATAAAAGAAGTGGATACAGGCAAACGTTTATAATACTGTATTTGATTACTAGAGGACGTTTCCAAAATACCTATTGATCCATTTTTCTTGATTTCAACCGACGAACCTTGGTTCCATATTTCGGGTTAATAAACTCCCAAAGGATATGACACTAGGCCGCTCACAACCCACATGAGTTCAAGCAGAAGACATTACATGAGTAAAAATTGGTGTATGGTGCATTGTTTCTAGGACAAGAATAATCTGTCCGATATTCTTTAATGATACTGTCAATATCGATGTTTACTTACAATCCATTTTTTTATCAATTTTCTCATCAATCGACTTAACAAGAACTTATCTTGGCGTACTTTCAGCAAGATGGAGCAACTTGTTATACATCGGATCGTTCACTGGTTAGAATACCTTTGATTTTCCAGAGGAGAGTAACGTTAGCAAGGGTTTATGACCACCCCGCTATCCCGACTTGTCACCTTGTCTGTGGAGCTCACTTAAGGGAAAAGACTACCAAAACAGTTCACAAATATTTGACGAATTGAAAAATAACATCAGTGAAGAGATTACTAATATTCCCCACTGTATGTCGTCGTCCACAACTGTGTTTGAATGTGATGTAGAATATTTTGAGCATAGACTTCAAGTTTATTATTTGGCACTTATTTTTATTTACAACTAATTGTAGGTATTTATTATGTTATTAAACAATGTTAATCCAAATTGAATAGGACCGTTACAGGCTGTAAATATATATGTTATAGTTATTGAAGCCGTTACCTAGTAACCTATCAAGCACGTCGTGTTTTAAAAGCCTTTTTATGCACGATGCTAATGTGTTTAAACAACGATTATGTTACAAGTATAACAAAAATATTGCTTTTAGTATAGTTAAGTTATTTTTAAAATTACTAGCACTACGCCTAAGAGGTGTGCCAAGAATCTAATGAAATTAACCTTGTATATCAACAATCGGTACTGATATTGAAAATTTATAAATGTTATTGGGGACCTACACATAACATTAAGGCTCAGTGAGTGAAAAACTTGATTTGGTTAGTATGTGCAATAAGCGCTCATTTCCCAAGTGCTTGTGAGAGTGAATCGTCACAAAAATGCAACATGGAGATTTTGAAGGTGTTATGCAGCATTTGTGTCAAACTACAAAAAAGGAGTTCTTGAAGGTTAAGGGACAGTGTTGTTCAAGTGCTTCCAAAATATCAGATCGCCAGATGTTCCATAATAGCAATGCATCTTGCCATAGCAGTTTCTGTCACCGAATATTTGATTCTCCAGATGTGAGTTGATGTGACTTCTTCCACTTTCGAAGGCTAAAAATCCACCTTAAAGATCGCCACTTTGCCAACATTGAAACCATTGAACGGGTCATATCAAAGTAGTTGAACAAAATCTCAATTGAAAAGTTCCAATATTGTTTTAAAAATTGAGAACATCGTCTCCGACGGTGTGACCTTCCAAGGAAAATATTGTAGTGGCGATAATGTGAAATTGTAAATACACGATTCCATGACAATAGTCTCACTATTTTCCTGTATTTTTTTGGAACTGCACTACTTTCGACATATTTCACAGCTTGGTATGACCCAAAATTCGTCTGTTTATTTCAAACTATTCGGCTTGACGCTGTATGTATCTATATTACGAAAATGAATAAAAGAATGGTTTTAGTCAATTAGTTAAGAATTGATATTTTCTTCTATAATGGTAAAAGACATGGTGCAATGCGGTGTTTGCAAAACTCGGGCTCACAAATCGTGCGCTGGATACTTAGTTGCCACTGCCAAAAATGGCGGTGTGATTATTGATGGTAAGTTACTCTATATAAGCACTTACCTTTTCATTGAAACCATTTCAATTGTTTGTCATTGCAGTTTTTGATCCTTGAAGTCATCTTGATCTTGCTGTTCAGCAATTTACCAATTTTTTATCTATCCAAACAGTGGTTTTCTTATTTCAAATCTCGTGCTTTCCTTCTTTGCACACTTGTACAAATGATGGTGAGATTTTAGCAAAACTCAAAGAGTGACCAAGGAAGTAAAGGCCAATTGTTGATAAATCCACGTGTCAACAACATAAATACAAAAATGATGTATGCATAGACATGTAGAGGTAAGAATGCCATGTAATATTTAGGTAGAATTTAAACATATAGAAATCTGTAAAAGTTAGAAGAAGCCACTATAACTATAATTGCTGATTAAGATACGTCCCGTGATTTATTTTGATAATGCTAATCTACCACTTTATACATAATTTTCCAGCATAAATAGCTCCTACTTTGCAATGCACAAGCAGAGGTTCTTTGACTCGACCTTCCTCAGATATTAATCGTACGAGCTATTCTCGATTAATATTAGATTCTGCCCTCCATAAAGATACTCTTGGAGATATTCAAGGTGCTGGAACTCCTAGTGCAACGCATAACCACAAATTTCTAACTCAATAAATAAAAGAGATTATTCAGATATGACATTTGTTTTCCTGTAATTAAAACGCACTTACCCCATGAATAAAGCATAACCAACACCCTGAACTATAGATAAAAACAGTATGCACGTGAATGTGAACGTAGATATTTTTAGCGCAAATGCATATGGCCATAGAGTATAAAATGTTAGATATAATAGACAACCTGGCGCATGTACAGTCTAAGTTTTAATATATAATCTGTAAATATATACATATGAATGAAAACGTTTAATACATAATTATATGATTTAAAATTCACCGTGAATTTAGTTAATTAACTAAGAGAAACTCTTATAACTTAAGTAACAAGTTATACTTAAACAAAACAAGTAGGTTAAAAGTACTAAATAAAATAGGTCGCATAATAAGCGAGCAAACTACGTATACAACTTCGCTCTAAATTAATAAAACTTTTGCAAATGTAATATATACAGTTTGTCATCATCTATATACAGACACGACAGAAAGTAAAATTTGTTTGCGAATTAAACATTCTGTGCCCCAATTAAAAATAAAATAAGAATACGAGTGCTCCGAACCTACGACGAAGCACGTTTTCGAACTGAGTTAGCTGACTAGGCAGAGTAACTAAAGGCGGACATTGAGAATAAACTGTACACCGCTCACAAACAAAATTATTGCGAACCCATAAACCAAGAGCCGTTATACATTTATTCGGGTAAGCCAGACCAGAACCTCCGAAAAGCATGTTTTACCTTCGAAAGGCTTTTTTATAAACTTGTATACGGAAATCCGAACTGTGTTCATACTAGGTCTAAAATGAGTAAAAATAAGAAACGTAAAATTAATGTGGCTTTTGTCAACAGATTTAACCGGACGAGACTAGGTTGACTTGAAAATTATTAGAATAATAAAAATTAGTAAAATTATAAGTAAATAGCTTTATTGCTTTCAAAAAATGTAATTATGTTCAATTATAGAAATAATATTTAAGGTATGCGACGCATCACATGAATTATGCTAATGTATTGAAATATTTTAATGTATCCAGGAAAATGATTAGTTATTTTAAAATTACTCCGTTAAAATGGATGTTTTATATTTACACAAATGACTAACTAAACAGTTTATACTTAATCAATTTAATTTTAAAGTTACCAATTCAGTTTCTACTTAAAATGAATATTAAAATAATATTGGTGGATAATACTTATTTTAATATGCCGATTGAATAGGAGTTAACTGCGGTAGCAAGTGTTGGGAATAGAAAACAGAAAAATTTGCTGTTGCTATTAAAATAATTATGTTCGGACAAATGTTCAACTGAAACGTTTTTCGAAGCTTAGGAATAATTATATTAGAATTCTACATGACGCGTTTCTAATTTCTATAGCACTGTTGCTCCACGTGATGAACAGTTTACGGTTGAGATATTGTCACGCTCAAACTCTGGTACGTTGTCCCGATTAGAGAGTGCGGACATGAATTATTTAGTCAAGTATGGTTTCTTATAAGCTTGACTAACCCGATAATTTTAGCTCTAGTGCATGAGATCTCAAGGG
>JAHWXV010901652.1:0-11907 GCA_024586415.1 Phrixothrix hirtus
TGACAGTTGATGCACACCAAATAGCTTATTCATAAAATTTATTGTTACTAAGTGACAACAAACAAATGAGTAAAAAACCCAAAAGCGATACATAGATTTTTTTCAAATTTTAATCATTAATTTGTTTCATTGAAATAGGGGTTTTCTAAAAGTTTCAGTAAAATTCATCAATAACTTCCATGTGCTGCGATTTTTATGGAAGTCAGTATAGGTTACGTACTTTCCTCTAGCGATCTAGCAATAATATTTTCACAGAAAATACTGAATTAATATTGATGAAACTTTCACAGCTTATCTCATCTCATCTAATAAAATTTTTCAAGAATAACGCAGTCGAGATAAAATTAACTATACTCGGTTATCCGTCAAACAGAAGCGATCGAGCTACAGGGCGTGCACCATTGTTGCACGGCAGGAGGGGCGTATAATGCGGTTGTAGGTACAAAGATCGGGGAGATGAATAATAATAAGTCTATTTAAAAAAAAATTTAAAAATCGAAGAAACAAGTATAACAAAATATAAATCTACTGCCAACGTATTTCTGTGTATCTCTTTCTCTTTTTTGGTATTCAAGATTTAGTAACGACATTCAATATAAAAGCAGGGAATTTAATGACAGAAATGTTAGCAAGGTATAGAAACATAAACCAAATCTATAAAATTAAAATTTCGATTAGTTATGTGATAGTACCATCTTATAAGCATTAGAGAGTAGTAAATTACTAACACTTACAAAGCAATATCTGACAGGAATGAATGCCTTTGTACCGATAAAATATAATTAGACTTTTATTAATTTTCTTAAATCAATAAGTAATTTTTTTTATAATAAGACTTATATGAAAGAAATCGTATGTAAAATTTTTATTTATTATTGCTATCTGAAGTTATCAAATATTTCCGAAAGATAACTACATCTTTAAAATCATAGACTACTCCAATTATTTGCATTAGATATAGATTCCTCTCTATGAAACTAATTACATACACATTGTCAAATTAAAACGCACTGACTCAATAGAGTAATAGATAGAGCTAGGTTGAATAAATATCTATGAAATATGTATTTAAAAAAACAAATTTACAAAATTTAAAAATCATATTTAAACTATAGTTCGCTAACGAAGTGAAAATGACATTAGTTCTAAGTTGCGCCTCTTAAACTGTATGATCCGTCGTGTTTGTTGCATAAAATGTAAAATCAAGTTGTTGCCCACTCTGATTTGACTTTACTAAATTCGCAGTCACTGTCTTGCACAGAGAGTAGTTTCGTTCATTCCTAGCCTCATCCTTCAAAACCAATTCCTACCTCCATGTTTTTTCTACTCTTTTTCGGCTGAAGAGCGCTCTTATTTATTGCTAAATGAGCCATATCTACGCAGTGACTGTTTTCAACATATAAATATGAAACATTCACAAAGGCGCGATTCCTGAGTGTTGAAGTGGGATTGTAGGAATACTCATAAATAAAACTTACTAACAGTTTGTCAAAACAGACAAGATAAGTCAATCCGAGTTGGAAAATTGTTACAAGGATGGTTTGAAAACTTCGCGAAATGAAGTAGGGATGGTAGCATTAGTTCAACTGTCATGCGCATAAATGTCAAATGTGATATTTTTCTGCCACGTAGTATTGGCGTCGCTTTAAATAAAGCTAGTTGTGTAAGTGGATAAAACTGAAGCGCGCGCTGTTATCAAATATTTTGTAAAAAAGGTTGGAACGTAACAGAAATTCATAAAGATATGCAGGATACTCTAGCAGACTCTTCTCCATCATTCACGACTGTGTATAAGTGGGTGACGGAATTTAAATGTGGTTGTTAGAGCCTAGAAGATGACCCGCGCAGTGGATGACCAAAAATTGCCACAACGCCTGAAATCGTCGAAAAAGTCCACAATAAGGTTATGCAGGTCTCCGAAATTGCTAAGGATATAGGCAAATCAGACGAAAGAACATTTCATATCCTAATTATGGAATTAGGGATGAAAAATCTTTCCGCAAGATGGGTGCCGCGCATATCGACAATGGATCAAAACCTTCAGAGAATGAGAATTTGTCAAGATAGTCTAGACCGTTTTAAGTCAAATAAAATGATTTCATACGACGATTTGTTATAAGATATGAATCTTAGATTCACTATTATACCCCTGAGGCCAAGAAATAATGGAAACAATGGAAACATAGGGGTTCTCCACCATCAAAAAAGGCAATGTCCATGAAATCCGCTGGAAAAGTTATGCCGTCAGTCTTTTGGGATGCCAAGGGAATATTGCTAATTGATTGTCTTCCCAAGGGCAAAACAATAAACGGTGAATATTACGCTAAACTTCTAGATCAATTGGATAAAAAAATTCATCAATAAAAACCTGCCTTGCGTAACAAAAAGATCATTTTCCATCAGAACAATGTGCGTCTGCATACAAGTCTGGTAGCAATGAGAAAATTGAATGAACTGAAGTACGATCTGTTGCAACATCCATCTTATTCGCCTGATTTGGCTCCGTCTCACTTCCATCTAACAATTTTCCTCAGGGGACAAAGATTTTCCACGGATAAAGAAGTAAAAGCAGCTTTTGAAGACTGCTTTTGAGGATTTGAAGAATCGCGCTTTCGTGACGGTATGATGGCTTTCGAACATCGTTTGATGTAGAAAAATAAAACAAATTTTCTCATTTTCCCTTTCATTTCGCGAAGTTTTCAAAGCGTCTTTGCAAATAAAAATTAGAGCGGAAACTAGTTAATTCTTTTTGTTCCTAATAAATTATTATGTTGTACGTTTTATATTCTCACAAGGTAGTTCTGCATTGAAGAACAACCCTCCGGGTGTGGTTCGTACGGAGCACACCTTGGAAAACGTAGAACTTGCGAGAACTGCAATCCAGCAAAATCCACGAAGTTCATCTAGGCGCCCGCAAATGCATTACAAATGTCAAGTTGAATTTTTTGTAGAATCTTGCACAAGGACTCAAACTTTCACCCATACAAAATGGTAGCCGTCAACAGCTAAGTGCGACCGACCTTCTAAGTTGTGTGAAATTTTAACTGACGAAAATTTGGTGCGAACCGTATACTTATGTCAGGTAAAGCCAATTTGGAATGATAAGGTTGTCATACACAAAAATGTCGCTATTAGGCTCCCTAAACTAAAGAATTTCACCAGATCCCCTTCACAACCAGACAGTATCTGTTTGGTGTGATGTAGTAGCTTTTGGAATAGTTGGGCCTTATTTCTTTCAAAACAATGAAGGTCATACCGTTAGGGTCACATTAACTCGTAGACATAGAAATGCTACTTAATTTGTTGCTGCTACAACTGCATCAATTTGGAATTGCACTTTTTTAAGACAAATAGGATGGAATTCACAGATTTTAAATATCTCTACTAATTTATTAGTTGTGACATAAACTTGTGATTTTTTAAACATAAATTGCAGTTGATTATAACACATTCTGATAGCGGATTTTGGATTTTACCGCTGAGTTTATCTCAAAAAAATAGATCAAGGGTGCTACATTACTTTTTTCTATTTCTTGTAGTTTTCGAGTCTCCCTATTAAAACATCGAAATCAACTGATCAAATTTTTGGTTGCGATCAAGAAGACCACATATATTTTGTGATATTTATAGGTATAAACATATTTAGTTGTTCGAATTCTACACTATATTCACATTGCAACTATCAATGTAAACAAAACAAGCAGAAGATGATTTATTTAAAAATATTTAGGGGTTTTTAATGTTAGGTGTAAAATAATGGCAATTTATAAACAACTGGAAGCTAAATTTATTTCATTTTACATACATCCTGAAAAGTTGATACATTCGATTTAACTATTTTTATATAAAGCAACTGCGTAGGTGAAAAATCTGAATATCGAGTAAAACAACAAGACAGATTTATTTTAATTCAATTTGTTAAAACTACTTAGTGAACGCATCTTTTTTCAAGACGCTCGTTTGACAAGATAATCGATCACAAATAAAAGGTTATCACGCGTTCTGGGAGAACTCTTGATGGATATTTCAGCTGACACTTAAGGTACAATCGAGGAGGTCGATTGTTTTACACAGGGCACAATTCCGATAAAGAAAGAAGTTTTCAAACACTACATGTTTTTTAACTTGATAATACTTTAATATTTACAATTATTTGGCAAATTTAGTAATATTTCCTATCCATTTTTTTAAAAACTTATCGTAATTAAGCGATCCTTAAGAAATTCTTTATTTTATTACATCAGATAAATAACAACAAATAAAACATATTTTAAATTACATTTTCTTAATTAAAGTGTACATATTTTAGTATAAGTTTTAGTATAAAATCAGTAGAAATGTTTCACAATAATACTGTAACAAAAATGGTAATGATATTTGTTATGCGTCACCCAATGAGATTTCCCGTGATGAGTCATGTCCTATATAAAATTACTAGCTTTAAATAACTATCCTTTCCCAACTTCTCCGGGTTATTCTAGAATTTATAGTTGAAATATAAATAGATGGATCACAGCGCAGTTAGCTCCGAAATTGGTATTGGTGTGTAAATGTAATAAACTAGTGAGTCAAAACAAATAATTAAATAATTTGCGAGAGTTATTACAATATTGGTGTATTGCAATTACACATTTAAATGTGATTAAAGTAAATCCAGATGTTGGAGCTCACTTATACATTGAATTAATATCAAGTATGAATATTAAATTTGAGTAATTTTAACTAGGTTTCCAAAGTATAAAATATATAGTAAACCATTAGGTTTTGCAAAACATAAATCTTCTAATTGGCACTACTCTATTCTTTTCATGTTTCTAAAATTCAGGTAGTATAATTTAGACTTTTGTGTATACATACACTATTATAAGAATATATTTAATATATTTAGACTTGCTAAATAACAAACTGACTTAATTTAGAATCTGATATTAAAGTCATGCCGCGCATTAACATTCTCTGTGACGCCCGTCATAAATGAAAAATTCTACGAACAAACATATTATGTGCTGCAAAATTAATATTAAGACTAAAGGGTATAATTTCTCAAAGGTAATATAATATCATAGTTTCTAAAAATTTTCAGATTCATTTTTTATTCCACAAAAATTTTTTTATTTGCAAAAACCAAAACTTTTATAGGTTCATTTGAATACTTTTGCCCGAAATAAGAAAGCTTTGTGCGTAGAAAAAAATTTGACCAATAAAGTTAAAAGGGTGAGATTATCTTATGTACAAAAATTATTATAATTTATTATTCCTGTTAATACTATTTTAGAACGTCAAAATTTTTCAATAAATAATAAAATTTTTAAATTTTCATTATAATCAAATTTGCTTAATAGTCAATGTTAGTAAGTGATCTTAGTTTTATTAATGAGTAGCATATTTTATAAGTATAAAACCGTATTCTTACTGGTTGAAATGACAAAAATATAACATTCTGACAGGGGAAAATAATGATCAAAAATAAATTTTGGAGGTACATTTAAAATTAACAGAGGGAACGGTCCCCAGGTGTCACTCTTCGATTTTAATGAATATTGAATATGTTTCGGTCAATTAAAAAATAACGATTCGCTTTAAAACATATTTGAAGGGCGAAACAGCCCTTTAAATTAGACGGTGTCATGTAGCGATTTGGTCGATTCACATAAAAGCAATTTATTTATTTTTAGCAGTTGCGAATGTTCTTGATGTTAATAGGATATTCACACATTTTCAGTACTGTACAAAAAGTAAATCACATTCTAGGAATGTGCAGTTATAAAATATTTGAGGATTAATTATTTCATAAATTGACCTTTTTGTTTGACACCGTGATTAATGTCTAAAAAGAAATTATTTTTAAATTGACTTTCATAGCGTGTTTACAACGTGATACGAAAGTTTTACCACTTGAGATGGTTTATTGAATGGATATGTAGGTGATTTATTAATTAAATTAACTAATTTAGTAGATTGATGAATTCGGTTTCAGTGAAAAATCTGTAAAGTCGGTAGATATTAGTTTTGGCACGTGTCGCTAAGTATCATTTTAAATTGTAAGTATTTTGAAAAATCTTTAATAGTATTTGTATATATAAAACTATCTTCATGTGTAGGTTGTCAAAAAGCATTTGGTAATATAGTGCTACCTTGTTAGACATATATTTTAAATAGAGGATATGTATTTGCGTTCTTTGATTTATGAAATCGTTGGGTTTGGTAATATTAGTCCTTTCGGATAGGTACCCAAATTCAACGAAGGCAACTGCCTAATAGGAGGAAAGATGCTTTAGAATCAAATAGGGGCCTTCCAGTTCGTCTTGGCTGCAATTTTGCCTTCAGTAAATTAACATAACAAAGTAGTACTCTTCTTTTACATCTAAGTGCTTAACTATACCGTAACAAGTGACCGTTCACAATACAATTTGATAACATGTGTAGCTGTTTACTCCTCAACATCGTCTGGGGTGCTAGACACGCTATACAATGCCGAAGATATATTTTTCCTCAAAATTATTATGGCTAATCATTATAACTGCGAGGAATTTGCTACTTTATTTGTCCTTCTTGCGTTATTTGAGTTCTTGTTATTTCATAATGTTTATTTTACATTTAGTAAGGCATGCGAATTTGTATAGATAACGCGTCAAGTTTGTACTAACATAATATTTGCGACCACGTTTTAATTTGGTATTTAAATTTTCTGTATTTAAGTTAAAAAGTAAACATTCTACAGTGTTCAGATAAATGTATTGTAAGACCATCTATTTTTATGATTATATCTTTTATATAGTATTTATCTTATTTAGTACTATCAAGAGAATAATTATTAATATCTTTAATCTCAGAGTTTTTGAGCATTAGGTTTTACTGGTTAATCCATGGAAATGGTAGTCCCACATAACATAGTGTGAGGAATTGAATTATTTAGATTTAACTACAATCTTGATACATCAGGCTACAGACTTTGTTCCTAATTGCGATGTTGTTAGCTTAAATACTTTTTAATGCGTTGAAATTATTAAGTTATTCTTGACCTAAAAATGCACATTTAATAACAATTTTGCTTGCGACTTGTATTCCAATAGGAATATGAATTTATTGTTATAACTATTTACACAGAAACCTACACTATTAAGTTAGCCTTAAACTCAAACGGCACACTCGATAACCATTTTTGATTCTGATGTGTGTTGCAATACGAATATAGATTTATTGTTAAATGTTACAAATTCCAGACGGGATGTGCTCTTTTTCATAAATGACCTTTTCTTCGTTTACATAAGAACCTCTTTTCTCGAATGCAGTTCTTTATAAAAGCAGTACCGTAGCGCACAATTCAGCAGGTTAAAAGTTATTTAGTATTTTAACATAATGTTTATGTTACAGTCACTATTGCATTATTTTCCTGAAAGAAGGAGCATATGATGCCAAACATCGAATCACATGGTCACTTTTACATTAAGCAGTGGATTATTTTGGGCTGTTCTGTAGCTAATATATGCCAGTTTTTTTATTGACTTGACCCGTTCAAGCAAACTGTGTCATCTGACACAATCAAATTACTCAAAACTTCAGGATTTTTATGTGATAAATGTTGAAACGCGTCGCAAAATAATCATTTGGCAAATCCTTGTATATAATTCTCCCTACAGTGTCTTTGGCAAATGTATTCACTTTCGACTTGAATGGAGAGCTCACTATTTTATTCCTTTATAAAAAGTTAAAATTTTTCGGTTGATTAAAATTTGACATACCAGTCTAAGAACAAATGGTGCAGGGTGGGCAGGATATTGAACTCACGGCGAAGCTTTCGTTGAATAGAAATTATCGACATGGTTTATATGTAGACCGTAATGGTATAAACGCGTTAATTCACAAACCACGTGTTCTTGGCTATTGAAACTTTAAACGATACATATAGTACTTGCGCAAACTGGTATTTCCAATCTCACTTTTACATGCAACGGTAACGTCTGCTTGTTCGTTGAAATCTATTGTCATTCCATCATTTCTATTAATCATAAGTAATGAAAACGTTTGCCATGACGTTCTAAAATCTATTGTCATTCCATCATTTCTATTAATCATAAGTAATGAAAACGTTTGCCATGACGTTCTAAAAAGATTTGACACGCCTTCAAGCGAATTCTCATACAATTTTTGCAATTAAGGTTTATAATTAAGGTAACTGGAGCACACAAAGAAGACAACTGTTTTAGCACGCCATTTCGTTATTAATATCTCCGAAATGGCTACGTTTACGCAAAAAACGACAAGTACAAAAATAGGGGAGCAGAATTTTTTTAAATATTCTTCACCGATACTGCGCCTTTTCCGAAATTGTGTATCCTATAATTGAAGCTAGTTTCCACTCCAATTGTTAGGTAGAGCCGTCTAAGTGTTTATTTTAACTAGTTTTCCATTTAGGCCTATTCAACTTGAGTTTTCTTTAATTTTCTTCGTTACCTTCTTCTAGCTCGTCAGTCGTTGAATTTAAGCAACTTTCTCTGTTATACTTGGGATACATGACTGTGCAACGTAATCAAATTTTAATGCAACTGCATTGTTTTTCACACTCCATTTTGCAATTACAAGAAATTAGCTTAAGAAGAGTCGATAGAACAAGTCCCTCATTGGTTTCCAACCCCATTGCGTTGCGTCTAAAATTGCATCCTTACCAAACCTGAATTTTATATATTTGATAGCAGTGTCCCCGAGCAGCTGTAAATATGGGCTGTAGTGTTGGTAAAATAACAGCACGGTTCATTTGGCTAAGCAACTTATTAAAGGAGATCATTCTTTGTCGATCCAAAGATACATTTTTGTAGAATTTTGTACAATCCAAGCATGATTCTCTTGCCAGCTCTTGCTGTTTCTTATTTCGCTAATGATAGATTGTTAAATATAGCGACGTTTTCCAAAACTTTCTTACCACTCAATAAATGCAACATTTGTCCTTCCCCTTGGAAAAAAAATATAGATTGCGTCACAGTTGCTAGATGCATAGGCAAACAGTACAGTTTCTGCACAGTTTTGCTAAACGTTCGATGACTGTATTTCGCGAAAACTATATTTCGATATTTCTTTAAACCTGTCTTCAAAATCGCAAAACAATGCGGAGCACAAGAAAATAAATGACATTGAGGTTTTGCAACATCAGTTTGAATAATCAACAAATCAGCATCATATCAGCAGCATTAATTCGTACTTAAATCTTTGTAGTTAGCTGGGAAACTAACCATTCTTTATTGGTAAGATTGCTTAAAATTTTCCTTTGCAGAACATTTATTGGCGTATTCCCGTCGCAAGTAAATCCAGCAAAAATACTGTGTTGTCGCTCAATGCTTTTTGTACTCCAGGTAGCACAATGTTTACGAATAAATTCTACGTATGTCGTATAAAAATCTGCAAATATATCCTCATACAGCCATAACACACGCTAAATCAAGTCTTCTCCATCAACAATAAATTCAAAGTCAAGCAAAACGGTAGGTTGTTCTTGAACAGAATTAAAGGTTTCATATCACGGCGATTTTCTATTTTTTCGCAAGAAGCATTTTTCATCGAATAGATAAGAACCAAAGCAAGTAAGAGTTTAGAAGATAAATGATGAAAACTCCAAGTAACTGCGCTCCAAAGATAGTTTTGTGCCCATTCGCGATTACGTTGGGGACCTTTTAGTCCTTTATTTCTAACGCTTAGGATTTCATCGTCAAAAAATCAGAATTATATACATTTCTTCTTCTATTTGGCCATTTTTCGTTTAATTTGCCTGGCTATACGAACGTTCAAAATATTTCGTCCTAGATGCTCAGACCCGGAATCGTGGAGTTTCACTGCAAATACATGGACACAATGCTCAGAGACGATTTTTAACTTTCTTAAAGCTATATAATGAAAAGTGATTGTTAAAATTCTTAAATGATTTCATTTTTAAATAACTTTTCAATTAAACTTGGTAATATTTTAATTGTTGTTTAAAGAATTCAAAACGCAATCCAAATAATTTTGAAGCTGCAATAGACATTATCAAATAATTCTAAAAGTTATGAAATGTGCACAAATTTGGCTTGCCACAAATTATCGTCATACTTAGCAGTTTCAGATATCATTAGGCCATTCAGTAAAATTTTACAACGGAAACCAAAAAGGCCACGTAAAGTTTTGTTTCAAACAAGTTTCCAGTTTGATAAAAAACCATCTAAAATTAAACCTCTCAAATATAATTTTATTAATATCATTCCACAAATATTTTCCTGTTTCAATTGAAGCGCCGCGTCGCCTGAATTAAGCTGTTGATTTTTTATTGCTTTTCTTTTTATTACTTTGGACGCTTCTGTTTTTTCATAATTAAATTGTTTCTGAATTCTTTTTACGAGTGCTTATTTGTTGTACCAATCATCGACTACTATATTTTGTTTTAAACTTAAGCAATTATGTATTACATTAACAATGTGCTAAAACATAATTAAATGTACTAATGAAATAATTTCTATACCAGTGTAACTTCTTAAAATTGATTGCAAAAACATATTCTAGTAAAAGCATTTTTGAAGGAGTAATATTAAATTATACCTATCCGCAATTTTTCATTGAAACTTGGACAATTTATATTTAACTTTTAGGAAAATAAATGAAAAGTACTTCCAAATTTAGTCAACATTTTAGAAATAATGAAGAAGATTCAAAATTCGAAAAAGAAAATACATAAAAATTATGTTACAGCACGTGTACCAGTGCTTAACAAACATTTTTACTCTGTATCAAGCTTTGACCTCGCAATGGATTAGTTTAGTTTTATACAATTACAATCTTTATTTGCAATATTTTATCTCTAATAATCGACCTAAAAACCCCATTCATCTTAATTTTTATTAAATAAATCTGTTTTTAAAAATAAATTTCGACGTTAAAAAAACAAAATTGGCGCAGTTGGCAGGATTTAAAAAGATCCCTAAATGTAAATAATTTGGAGGCTTAAATTTTAAATCTCATTCGTTTATGCATTGAATGATTTAATATTTCTAAGGAAAAAAGTGTACTTCGAACCGCCCTCGATTAGTGTAGTGGTTAGCATGTCTACCTATACCTCCAAGGTATGCGAGTTCAAATCCGATTGAGGGCGGTAAATTTTTTACCAGAAAAAAATTTAAAAATTAGACCTTGTTCTCAGATAACGAAGTAAAATCGTAGGTCTATTGTCAATGCGATGTTTGACACGTTAAAAATTCTAGTAGCTATGACGAAATAACGATGGCAAGAAAATTTTCACATTCACAAAAAAACCAAAAAAAAATAAAAGAAAATAAATAAGAATGGTGCCCGTTTCTATTCTAGCACTGGAAGTAAAATTGTTTTTGAAGAACTATACAAAAAATACTTAAGAAAACAACGAGGACGCCACGTCCGAAAGATATTACTGTTAAAAATTATTTGTAGGCAACGATAATATAACAAAAAATATCTAATTCTTATCAAAATGATAGTCTCGTTAGTTATGAAATTAACAAAAAATATGCTAAATAATACCCTAACTTGCTCTAGAAAAATAGTTCATTATTTGAATCTGCATTCATGTATCTTTATTCATAAGAACGCATCTTAATAGCCGCAATAATAAAACTGCATGAATGCAAGCAACTCTAGAGACGGAAAATTCAGGTAGGATCCTATTAAATCACATGTCAGAAATGAAAGGCTACAAAATATTGCAACAAAACTAGCAAGCTACTTAACTAATTATTGCAATCCACTAATTTATTTACATTTTACAACTAGTTATATACTTTTACATGTATGCATTTATTTGCAATATTATTTTGAAGCACACTTTAACGTTTTACATCTTTGCTCAACAATATTAAATTTAGAGCTATGATTTGTCTATTTATATCTAAACTAAACTTCTAGACACGGAAC
>JAHWXV010901753.1:0-15194 GCA_024586415.1 Phrixothrix hirtus
TATATATATATATATATATATATATATATATATATATATATATAACGGAACAAAGACATTTTGCGACCCTAAGGCCGCGGATGGAGTTATTTCCTAAACTTAAGGTGTTGCGCGGGCAGACAGAAGAGACAGGGGCTTTAAAATTAGCTATTAAGCTATCGGGGCTACGTCCAAGAACGTTGTTGTAGCAACAAGAAAAGGGGAAAGTAGTATTCAATGGGCGCCACTTCGTTTGGAGATGTTAGCTTTTAAAAAGGGGGAAGTGAAGAACGAAGACTCCATTTCGAAACCATTTTGCAGGAAAGCAGTGAAGTACTTACTATGTGATGGTGAATCGTACGCCACTGGGTATATAATTCCATCAGGTCAATTGTAGAATCTCAATTATGATACTACCTTAACTTATTTTTAATAATTTACTGAAAAAGAAGAATGGTTGCTTATTCTAAGATCCTTAAAGCTATGAAATAATAAAAGCTGAATTCGATATGTCACTATAATGAATAAGTTGTAATACGAAAAGTACAATTCAATAAACAGAAATCAATTAATTTAAAATATATATGTAACGGTAATTCAAAACATATTCTTAACTATAATTAAACTCGGGGACGCCTGGGTTTCTAATTTTTATATTTACAATAAATTCAACAACAAACTCAGCCTCTAAATTGTGGTCTTTACTTAACTAAATAATTGAACTTATAAAAGATTCCTTGTAATATTTACAAAATTATCTCAAATGTCTATTTTTAACTTGACCGAAATACTAGCTCCAGCGGAGTTTATAAAAAGGGTTGTTGTGGAATACCAAAGAAAGGCTTTGACGATTTCATCATGGCAAAGTTAAAGTAGGAAGGTCACTTACTTGTGAGCCAAGGACTCTGAATCTCTCAAAGGAAGTAGGGAGCAGTGCCGCCTCTGGTTCCAGATAATATCGTACCTTACTTGTACGGCACAATTTCATCCTAAACGCTTGTATAGGAAACAAGCGTGGAAGGTTGATAATTGACTCTATTACAATCCGCCTTTAGGCGTCAATATGGCAAATTTTCCAAAATTTGGTCCCTTACAGAACTTAAAATTGAGTAGCTCTTCTATCTTGAAATTGTGAATTGAATTTCATCACAGTCCCCTTTATGTACGCGTGTACTCAGTTACACAAGCAAAGGGAGCATTGTTTTACTCTACTAGTATCTAGCTTCAACTGACTATCAAAAACACATTTTTTCGGAAGGGGAAATAAAGGTAACTATTTTTAAAAATATTGGCGTCTCGAAGGTTGTTGCATGTCTACGCATTTGCAGATGCAATAGTTTTTAAAACACCCTTGTTACTTTGTATTATATCGAAATCCCAATTAATTTTTATTTTATAACATAAAGATTTTAAAACGTTATTTCTAATTGAATCTTATTGTTATTATCATTGAAATGTTGACGAGATATTACCAAATATGCTCAAAAAATGTACGGTTACATTTCTATAACCTGGTGTCTAAATAATTTCCTATTATGTTTGTCAAAACTTAAGACGCGTTTACATATTTCAAAGGAATTTGTTTTTTCACCTTTTTCAAAAATGTTTCTATTTGTGGAATATTAAAAAGTAAAATAAATGCGTAAAACGAGTGCATGTGCTCTAGACCGATAGTGCATCCTTTTACACTTCGTTAGTGACCGATTTTCTTTAAATTATTGAACAGTTTGTACTATAATTAGTGTACGTGTTGGTTTCGGCATTCCGAACAATTATTTTAAATGAAAAATAAGATTCTAACTTTTTTAATTTATTACATACTGCAGTTTAAATCAAATTTCTAAGGAATTCGAGTGTTTATAATTTTTAGAAAGTATTACACATATCTGAACATATTTACTATTTAAAACACACACATAAATTATGTTAAGATCAGTTTTTTATGGCAATTCGCAATCACATAAATCACAACTTTGATTTCAATGATAAGATTCCGTTTATAAGTTACATTATCTCTTTTATGCTTTTAATTAATACAATTTCCAAATTTAGTTATAAATTAATTTTAAATAAAAATTATGTTATAATTTGAGCTATCAGGTCAAGTACATACCTATTATCAATAGTAAATAAATCAGGGGATGCAATTCGATACGTTGTTATAATTTGTTATGTTGGGAACTACATTTGACATTTTTTCTTCAACATTTGTAGCGGATTATGTGACAATGTCAGTGATACACAAAACGTATACAAGAATTTTCAAAAAAGGGCGTAATGGAATTTAGTAATCTCAAAAATGCGTCTCTTTTACTGGGTAGAGTAACCATTGTATTTTCTACAAATATTTCAAAACAGTTCTGTATGTATATGGCTGTAATATACTGGTTGAATGGAAAGACGTGCAAGTTCTTTGGCAATGGCATTTGTTGTTAAGCTTGTGTCAAGTCTTGACTAATGCTTAGACGTCCATGATGACTAGATAGAGAAATGTTATATAAAATTATATAATTTATATCAATAAAGTTCTCTTGCGTTGGTAACACGTCTCTCGTATTAATTTAATTAAATATTTTTCAGGTATTTCAATTTATTTCTTATTAATGCTATTCCTCTGTTGATTAATCAAGTTCATCAAAATAATATAGCTTGTATATTTTGATATCTCAAAAACCTTGTTTAATAAACATGATTTTTTCCCCTATTAAAATCACAATATATACTGTTTAATTATCAAAAAGTCCCTTCATGTATTCATTGAAATTCGCTGTAGCATTGATTGCAGAAGTTTTTAGTAGGTTCAGTACATGATTTCATGGTACCGACCGCAGCGTTACTATAAATTGCCAATTTAACTTGCATTTGTTCAATTAGTTGGATGTCTATGACTATTACTCTTGTTATTGTTTCGTTTGATGGCTTTAAATAATATACTGTTTCCAAAACTTTTATAAATTTCCTTTTAGTATCGGAATGATGCTGCTATGAGCTTACATCGAAAGCTCACATTTCAAAAATTAGCTAATGAATTTTTATTAAACAAATTGTACTTGACTGGCAATATATTTTACGTAAGCAATTTCATAATTATCAAGTAGGTGTTTGCTTATTAATCAAATACATAAAAACAATAAGATTCATTCGTTTTTTAGGAATACGAGAATTAATAATTTATTAATAGAAAATATCTCTCTTGGAAAAACAATGCTATGTGTATAAGGAAGTGGACTTTGTATTATAATATAATCTAGATTTCTGTTAACTATCTAGCTAATAATGATGTTATAAAGAAAAACCGCAATGTACTGCGGTCTGCAAATTTAAAGAGATATTTAGAAAAATTCTGTAACTGTTTACAATAAAAATCGATTATTCATTTTTAAGAGCTGCATTAAAATTCTTACCAGAAATAAGCAAAGGATCGACGATATTATAAACATATGATAAAGAGGCTATGATTTGTAGCAAGCACCCTAAGAAATATTGTTAATGAAATACATATCATTGTGAATTATTGCGTTCATTACTTATTTAATTAAAGTAGACATTTGCCGGTTGAAGTGAAAAAATTAAGAAAAATTGTGTAGTACTTTACCAATTATTCTAAAATGTTTGGTTATAAGTTTGGTTATAAGTTGACGATTTTTAATGTAAGTTACCTGAAAATTGCAATTATGAATAGTTAAAAGTTAAGAAAAAACTATAATTTAAATATTACAAACGGTCGCAAGTATGGGGTGATTTTAAACTACACCAACAAACTTAAGCCATTACTCGAGAGTTCTACATCACGAGAAAAAAATTATTTGTCGATTCCAAGAAAAATGCCGTTGAAATAATGTTAACCAGTTGTTTGAGGATCCCCGTCAGCAATAATAGAACAGCTGAATGTGTTATTTTAAGTGAATGAACTATAAACACATGGCTTAGTTGTTACGTCACTCTAAAATGCAGAGAAGGAAATGCGATGACTTCACTATTATTGTATAAAAAGACGCTATCTCTTTAAATACGTTTTGGTTCCATAATTTCCAGATTTCGTACAATGTAATTAATCAGAATTTATTCCTATTACTTGCAAAGTAAGTATAACAGGAAACCTTGTTAATTATGTTAATTTTGAAAATTTGTTCTAGTAAATAATGAGTAAGTTATACGTATTTCAAATTCACCTTTCTCCGTGTGTTTTATCTATTTAGAGTGTTCTGGTTGCTTTCTTTATATTTCGTCAAAATTTTGCTATATAACTAGGGCAACTTTAACTCATTTTCAAAGTAATTCTCTAGCAGCAAGTAAGGTATAAAGCTGCGTAACGGTAGAACATTATCAAAAAAATTTTACTACCTTACTCGAACCGTTATTTTAATTCTAAAGCAAGATTTAGCGCACAAAGCCAATCCTGTAATTTGACCGTTGATATTGTAACGAAACTAGTTAATTATTTAATAGTATTTATTTATCTTCACTAATTAATAATTATTTATTTATTTTAGAGTTTCAGAGTTTATATTTATTCCTAACAACTTCTTAGATTCATAAGATTCTTAGGAAAACTAACCTAAAGAAAGTTGATATTTTGGAACAATCAGGAATTACAAAGAATAAAATTATACAGAATGGCGATGTCATAAATTCCAATACCATGACTAATTGATGTGATCTTTAATTTATTTAAATATCAGTTGCACTAACGAGTCATTCGTGATTACACTTTAGTTTTATGTATTCTTCTTGAATATTCCGGAATCTTCTACAAACTTATTGTAACCTCTAATTTTGTTACAGGATAAATCAAATAGTATTTTGTACTCTATTTGAGCTTTAGCACTGTTCCTTCTAAAACAATAATGTTGGAAAATGCTTTTCTTCACAAATAAAATCTCTTAATACGATGTAAAAATTATTCAAACGCCCTACATGACATTGTAGGTAAAAATGCCATTTAGATTTCATAAATGAAGGAGATAGATTCAAATATTGATATCACAGTAGTGGATGAGAACAACAACTTCGGTTGCACGCTATATTTTCAAAGTTAATTGCATTTCGTCTTTATAAATTACGTACCTCCTTTTCAATTACTGTTCTTCAACATAATATTTATACTTCTTAATATATTTTAATTACTTATTTAATTGCAGTTGTAGTTGAGAAACATTAATATTTTATGTTATTAGAAAACATCGTACATATATATTTAGGAAATACGTAAATGCCCAATTTTATAGGCGATATCAAAAAAGTTTATTAAAAATTAAACTTACGCATACGTAAAATGATATAAAGTTTAAGACCCCACTGAAATGTCTTCTATCACTAAAGCTTCTATTTGTTGAATTGTGATGTGCTGTGATGTACAACTACAATATCCTGCCGTAATCTAGCCCTTTTTTTGAACAACAATACGTAGAAGAGTCTTTACTCACCAACTGCAGGACTTGTTGTCATCAACTTTGTATCACCAACAGAGTCGATTGCGACGTATGTAAATTTTCTACATTGACTTACCAAAATATAAATGTAAGCACTTGTTTGACAACTATGGGTGAACGTGGTTACATTATAACAAAACCCTTTACTGTTTTACGGGTTTTAAGGTTATATCTACACTGATGATGTCATGCAACTTGAAAAAATAATGAAATCAAAATAGCATGTACTTGATTGTTTTAGTTTATTCAATTGTTACGATTTTATCTAAAACTAATTTCATTAGTTTCCAAATTAAAATTCTAAATTTTTTCACATAAACTAAAATTAGTACACAGGAAACCGTTACACTAAGGGAAAAGTCGAACTAAATGGTACCAATTAGTATGAAGAAAATCCAAGAACAATTTAAAAATACACAAATTAAAAGTAACAGTAGTAATAAATTAATAAGGAATTCATAATTCTCAAATTAGATTGTATTATTTCAATTAATGAAATAAATGCCCCAAAATAGGCTTCAAACTTTATTTAAAAATAACATAAAACATTGACTTAATTTAAAATACATTTTAAGACTACTATTTTGAACATTTACTTCAATAATTTGAATAAAAATATTGGCTTGAGCATAACTAAGGCAACTTTAACTTTACAATCCAATGCAAAGGTCAAATTAATTCCGACTAAATTTACCATAATTAAAGGATACCTCCATATTGTATTGTTTTTTTTGCTATAACAACAGTCTGTGACTTGATTATGATTGAGTGATATTGGTGTCGCCAAACTATTTTTATTTTAAAAATTTTCCTTTTTTGACCCATAATTATCTGAAAAATTCTGTTTATTTTTTCATATTCATTTAAAGTAATTATAGTCGTTTTAGATCATGTTGTATTGATACGCTAATATACTGTTAAGCGTAATAGTGTTGGTTATACGTCACTAAATACTAATTTCAATATGAAGTCATTGGGCGCGTCATTAAATCAGCCGATCAGTTGCGTATTTCTTGTCAACATTGCAATAGCCCTAAAACCAACCGTTCATCACTTTATTGGCACCTCTTTCGATTAATTTTTACAACTGCTACATGAATTGTTCCAATTAGGTGCACGTTTGAAACTGTTGCTGGTGGCAGGTGTGGAACATAAGAAATTAAAGTTGTTCTAGCCCATGCATACTATTTGTTCTGTTAACTTACAGCGTGTCAATGAGATTATGTACCGGTCTGCCATATTTTTAATTAATAAAATAAACTTTTGAAACTCAGGTGTTATATATAAAAATTAGACGTGTTTATTCTAAAGTAGTCAAAGTTTTAATGGTACTTCCAATTTAACTGAAAATACTATTAACTTTGAATTTTTAAATAGAACACCCTGTATAGTTTTGCGTATTTGGATTGCAAAAAACGATTTCTTATAAAAAACATGTCAACTTTTGAAATTTCTTTCAAAGATAGCCCATTTTTAAAATTTTTCAAAATAAGTGAAATTATACGTTAATTTTTGTCATTTATTTCCACTATTGAAGGGAATCTATGCTGCACCGTGGAATTAATAACAAAATAGGGATACATTTTTTCCAATTTTCAAATAGCAATTGCTCATTTTTTTATAAGGCAACATTCAATTTCTTTTCACTTCAGTAATCGCCATAAAGTTAGCCTAAATTTGATGTAAGTATGTGTAGAATTTAATTTTTAAGCATTTTAAATATAATAGTATTAAAACTTCGAATAAGTCAGAATAAGCGCCTCTACTTTATACGGGGTATTTCAGATAATATAACATTCCTTTTAGGGAATGAAAGAAAACCCTACAGACACCACTATAAGCGCAAGATTAAAAGCATCAGGAATTCCAAAGAATTATTCCTTTCTAATTGTGTACAACCAGCTGCCCATGGTGGTATTAAGACTAAAACTTTTAAATTATCCATAAAATTATAACTGACCTAGTTAACAATATCAATTTACATGCACTTTTACAACTGTAGCAGCATATTACAATTTGTTTACCATGATAATTAGCTGGATACGGATATTGCGCTTTCATACAATTGAGGGAATTTAGAAGTACAATTTTTTTAACAATCCTGTACAAGTTAGTCATTAGTAACTGACAATAATAAAAATAGTTTTTAGTCAAGCATCGTACTAAGAGTTTTTAAATGTAAATGCAATTTAAGCAATTATTAATTGACACTTTTTAAATAACACTGTAATTTTACACCTAAAAATGAATTTTTATTTCTGAAGTTGTAACATCGTCCTATACTTAAAATAAAAATACTTTAAACACTTTTAATAAAATGATTGAATACAAATTAGTTTTATGATGTCCTAATTTAAATTGTTATTGATGAGACCCTGTTTTTTAGGCAAGTGAAACATGTTACAGGTTAACTATTTCTTGAGAAGAATTTGTTCTATTATTTCATCATAACATGGCAATTTTTGCTCATTTTAACATTTTTACAACGAACAAAACGGATTTTTCAAAACTTGGCTTCATAAACGATGTTCAAATAAATCGTCATTATTCTTAACACATAATTGAGCACTAAGTATGATAGATGCGTTGATCATACAGAACAAATTTGTATTTACACAAATAACTAACAATGTTTAAGTATTTTAATTTGCGTACAGCTTTTACTTTATTTTACAACTTTTAAAATCCATATTAATTGAATCAAACCTATGTACTTCGTTATTACATACTTGCACAATTATCGTTAAAACAATATATCGGTTAATGAGGTTTAAAACGATGTATAATCTTACAGTCTTTGCTTTTATACGCCTGTTTTAAAGGTAAAACGAAACACGTACAAAGTACGTCTAGGAATATGCATTCCTTATTATATTTGAAAGCACTTGTTGTCGACCCATTATTCAAAAAGAAGGACTTCTTTATATTCGTATTGCTTTTAGTCTTATTCTTATTGTGGTGTCTAATCTCCTCTATCCTCCCCTCCCCCTATCTCCTCCCATCCCCTAAAAGGAATGTTATATTATTTGAAGTACTCTGTACAATAGTTGAGTTTCAAATTTTATTTTATTAATTAAAAATATGGCGGTCCGGTCTATGATTTCGTTTACACCCAGTATACCCCGGCGCTTCACCGTTTATTTTCATTTCCATTTATGGTGGTCGGTTCGTGATAAATTTGCACATAAGTCAATAATCCTTCTTGGGACAATATTGCCCGATTTGTTGTCGTAATTTTTTAAGTATAAAGTTACAATCAGCCTCTATCTACGAAATTTCAGTGTCTATTTCTTTCTCAGTCGAAATTTTCGAGTTCACTCCTGCTTCAACTAGTATGACATCTCGCCTAATGTTTACGTCATAAAGGCATGTTCTCAATAATGTTCGAACCCGAGTCTTTGACTTGTCGGGCCAACGCTATTGAGGGCTACAGCAACATATATCTTCAAGTGACATATTCTTCTTATACTTACATTTATAATTTACTAGTATCGGCTGCTTTTATACGTATTTATTTTTCAGAAATCGCGTTATTGAACAAATTTAGTCGGGTATGATTTTTACTCAACATTTTCAATATATTATTAATCTAGAAACTCTTAGTACTTATACGTTATGTTTTATTTTATACCTAACGTATATGTCAAATCTTTATTTTAACATTTTTGCAATGCATTTCCTGTCTCTTTTAATGTGATGATCGTAATGTTGTTGTACAAACGACTTTCTTCCTGTTCCTTCATTTTTCAAATCAGGTAAAGAACTTGTGGTTCATTGTTGTCCGTCAAAAACCACATGTATGAAATGAATGGTGACACGATAATATAGGTATACACTTTGAGATGTCATAATACTGGGTATCCCAGAACGTTCACTCGAGCTAATAACTCCATTATGACAAGAGCAAAAATTTTGATTTTTGGAAGTTATCCATTACTCGTAAGGTAGTTTACATCTGTAAACAAAAATCTATGCTTTGACGTTTAAGTACGGTGCTGTCAATGTCAAATTTGAAAAATCAAATAGAACACCCTATATATTGTCATGTCAATAAAGAGCCTATTTTATTTAGAATGCAACGGTACTAAACTTAAGATATTTTAAATACAAATAACCAAAAAAAGAAATAATTAATAACAAAAACCGTAAAATTTATACACGAAAAAACAAAATAACTATAGAGCGTGTTCAGACTGTTATCCATTTTGTGTTACACATGTCTGAACTTTATGTAATAAAGTTCTTGTGCATGCTGCAGTTATCATTTCCGGTGTTACTCTTTGATAAGTTCGAATGATTTTGTTTGGCAAGTCTTCTAAATTAACAGGCGGAGTAGTGTGTACAAGTTCTTTAAGATAACCCCAAAGAAAGAAGTTCATAGGGTTAAAATCCGGTGACTGTGCAGGCCAATGTATGGATCCATATCCTCCGATCCAGCGGTCTGGGTAGACCCTGCTTAGATACTCCGTTACCCCTTTTTTGTTGTGAGGAGGAGCACCATTTTGTTACCACCACATCACTCTTCTTTCGTTGATGGGTATGTTTTCCAGCAATTCGAGGAAATCAGTCTGCAGAACATTTAAGTAGGGTGCACCAGTCAAAGCACCTTGATAGAAGTACGGACCAACGATACGGCCATTTAGTAAACCACACCAAACATTAACTCCAAAATGCGCTGAAAATGTATTTCTCTTATCCGATGCGGATTTTGGTTCGACCAATAATGTGAATTGTGGCAGTGTAGAATTCCATTATTATTGAAACGTCTTCCATCACTCCACCTAATTTTATTTAAAAAAAAGGATTATCATGAATTTTAACTAGAATTTCTGCTATAAATTGTAATGGTATTTGAGGATCTTCAGGCGTAAGACTTTGTACAAGGTGGATCTTTAATGCATGGTGCTGATGCTCCTTCACTATTCTTTGTACTGATGTCTTGCTAATATTCATTGCTATTGAAACCTGACGGACGGAAGCATGAGGATTGATCCCCATGTATGCCAAAATATATGTTGAGTTATCTTCACTCCGAACATTTCTTTGACGAACTCTTTGCTGTTTGCCATTAGGAAAAGTACCGCTTATGAATTTTTCTTTACCTTTGGCAAACGTTGTGTAGGGTGGAGCAGCACGATTGGAAAATCGTTCTCTATACAGAATTTGAGACACTCTCCCATTTTTATGGCATTCTCCATTAACTAACAACATGCCAACATATTTGTTACAGTAAATAACGTTGGTATTTTGCGGCTTAATGACACATAAATAAGTCGATCGAACAATTTCTATTGACTATCAAATTTAATAAACAAATAATCCAAGACAACTATGTTTTTTTGTACAATAAATAATTTCCTTTTTTAAAGTGTGTTATTTTAAAAATTTTTAATCAACATTTTTATGTTTTATATCAATGAATTGTAAATAAAACAGGCTTTCTATTGACATGACAATATATAGGGTGTTCTATTTGACTTTTCAAATTTGACATTGACAGCACCGAAGTTGAGCGTCGAAACATAGACTTTTATTTACAGATGTAAACTTCCTTACGACTAATGCGTAACCCACCAAAATCGAAATCCTTGCTCTTGTCATAACGCAGTTATTAGCTGGAGTGAACGTTCTCGGACACTCAGTATAGGGTAAATTGCATAGTCTTCTTTCAGTACCATAACATAAAAGTTCTTCTTTAGACATGTAGTACTTGATACATAGTTATAAACCCATGCATGTGCCATAAAAGCCAGATTCCACAGAAATCAAACTTTTCAAATATATATATATAGATAAATATGTTCTGCATTCAAATTGATGCATTCGTGTACTTTTCTGAAATTTAATTGACTTATATCAGCTCCAATTTAATTCTTTCTGGAAACTCATTTTCACTTTTCTGAAAGACAATTTGAAACGGGGAGTTAGAATTTGTTCTTGATCAGGTTATTGAAATTTCGTTATTACGTCCCTTACTTTTGATACTAATTCAATTATTTAATTTCCTAATTCGTTTTTATTTGGCATTTTTTCGCGCCAGTTTCTTAAAAAAAGTGGTTACTGTTTCCCTGTGTAATATGCCGTAATACAAATTCGTTTTCTTTTCTGTATTGGCTTGTGTGTTGAACTAAACCAAAATGTTTTATACGCGTGTTAAATTATGAACTAAAACTAAACCGCTATTATGGTTACTAAATATTCTCCGAAACATGCTACTATTTTTCAAATTAATTGTGTTTATTCATCTATAATCAAATTCGACAAGTTACGAGCTTTTTAATTATGAAACGTGCTGACATTTTTAGATCTCAATTGAAACCTTACAATAGAGTAACTTCACTGAATTTTTAACACAAAATAAGTTGTTAAAGTACTCGTAATAATTTCTGAAAGTTTTAATGATTGCGGGTAGAAACTAAAACCGAAATATTCGTGGAAATTTTGCGAATAATTAAATACTCGTATATACATATGTAAGATCTCGCTTCAAATTCAAGTTTAAGAATGTTTTATTATTAGAAATATTAATTTAAGCATTGTCACAAAGAAATGTACAAAATACTAATTCAATAATGTATTAAACTGTACACAATCGATTGTAATAATGTATTAAAAGCTGTCAATAAGAAGGCACCTATTACGTTTGTGATAACAGGAATATCGCTGGTGATAAGTGTTGCGGTGACATGATACAACACGGTAATGCCGTGTTAAATTATGGGATTGGACTTAGAACTTTTCTGAAAAAGTTTCATCGGAAAATTTGTTTTGTGGTTCATAAGTTAACTATAGTTTTTGCTTTGAGGGTTATTTTTAGGACATCTTCTAGAATTGATTTTTGCCATACTCATAAAGTCTAAAAAATGATGTTTTGGAGTTATGTTAGGCGTGTTATGTTATAGATTTTGGAAAAATGTTAAAGGGTCACAATTTCTCAGATGTATATTGAATCCGTTGATGATGCCTGTTCTTTCTCTTGTGAATAAACATTTTCTATTGAAGAATGTATGGTAGTTCACGATATTAAATGCTTTATTATAACTGTTTTTCAAGATTTCTTACAGTGTAAAAGAATTCACTGCCTTTTTTAGTATATTTAACGGCAAAATTAAGGTATTACCTGCAAAGTTATAAAATTTTTAAGTCAGTACAAATATTTTGACTGTTAGCGAGATAATACAAATAACACAAATATGATTTTGGAATGAGGTAACCCGTCAAAAATGGGTAAACAATATTTAATGTAAAACAATAAATAATAATGCTTTCCTTAAATTATTTTAACTGAGTAAACATTATTTGGTACAGAAGTATTGCTTTTACTTCTAACTGTAGCTTTGGAAGGGCTTCCTATTCAGGGAATTAATGAACTTAAGTCATCTTATGAAATTTCCTTTCATACACGAACAGAAGTCGGTAGCAGTTTGTTCAGAGTTATTTGTTGTATACGTTGATTTCTGACTTCTCTTTCTACATACCCCTAATATATGCGATGGGATATAAGTTGAGACCACACACTAGCTAATCCAGAACTTGAATTCCGACTTCTTTTAAGGCTGTTTGTGGTCTGGCAATATCGAACACAAGACCTAATCCGTCTTAAATGTAAGGTACAGAAGGGTCTACATATGGATCTGAGATGCAACTAGTGTAGTACTCAGAAGTTACAGGACCACCATCAATAATAGAAAGTTCTGTAAGAGTTGTTAAAAATATGCCGCTCAAATTATTATCAAACCCCGACCATATATCCTTCATTTGGCCGATATACCTTAGGATAACTATCAGAACCACTAGACAAAACATGCCTTCACCTGTGAATATGATATATTTCTAGTTATCTGTTTGCCAGCACAAGGTTCATTCGCAAGTGCTCATATTGCTTTAGGGTACAATACCTATAACCTCCAACGGTTGCTGCAACTAGCGATTCATCAAGTCATCCTCTGTCTGATAGTACTTGTTCACTTGAATTTCATGGACAGCAATCAGCTATATCTGAAAGTTTCTTGTCGTAGCTAACTCCAAAGAAAGCTATATTTTTCAGAAATGCTACAAAACAGGCTTTCTATAATCAATATGAAACAAATATTGTAAATATTAGGATAAAAGCTAAATTTCTGTTTTGTTATCAGATTTAAAATAACCTGAAATACCAATTTTACTGTTTAACTAACGAAATGATTATAAAAAAAATCTAGAATTAAACTAACATTAAAATATGACTGAACTATACAGGATGATAAATTTTTCATCTCACAGCTTTCTTATTTTCTTATTTTTAAAATTATTCTAAATCTATAAAGAAAAATTTCGTTATGAGGACTTATGTTTATACAAAATAAAATTTTTATGCCTTGCCATTGTCAGTGAATAATTATTATATATTTTGATTTTAAATACACCCTGTATGTTTTTACAGATCCTCACAAATAGTTAAATTACCTATTCAAGAACTTAGCCTAAACTTTTTATGCCATATTTAAAACAATGAGGTTAAATGTTATTAACTGAAAATAGTAGATCTCGACAAACTTAAAGACCTTGCTTTAATACACAATTTTTTCTTCGCAGTTTCTCAATATATTAAAAGCTTTGATATAAAAATCAACCACCCTATATACAGGCCCATATCAATCCGGGAAGTCTTATGAAATTATAGAACGGCCTAACTAGTACCAACTGCATTATTGAAACGGCAAGTGATATCCAAAGACTTTCAGATGTAAAAGTGGCAACTTGCTTAGAATCCTTCTAAGAAACTTTATATACCGGGTGTCAAAAAATTCTGGAATATTGTAACTCAAAAACGGTTTTATTAATTTTTACGCATATTTGCTGGTCGATACAGTAAAAAATTCTAAATCTAGGGGAAGAACGTTCGTTCACGTAGTTATACAGGGTACGTAACAAGCATGGTCAACTTTTTATTTCTAAATGGAATACCTTGTATATTTTTATGGATCTTGATAGATCTCTTTAGGAAAAATTCAACGATATACAGTTTATTATGTCTATCTGTCGAAATGACAGATTTATTGCAAATTAATGTTTTTATTTAAAAATTTAGTTTAATCGACTTACCACATAACTAACTTCTTAAAAAAACATAGCATAACAAGAACAACAAGTTAAATATTAATGTTTCAAGAGATGTTCAAAATGTCTACAATTGTTGGCTAAACAATGAGCAAGCCTGTCGCGAAATTCTTGAATCACATTTCTGATGACATCTTGGCGATTTACCTGAATTTAAGTTGTAATACGAACTTTCAGATCTTCAGTATTCATCGGTTTGTTCTTATAAACTTTATTTTTTATATGGCCCAATAAAAATGCAAGGGCTTCAGGTCGGGTAAACTGGCAGGCCACTTAATTTCACCTCTACGACCTATCCATTCGGGAATGTTAGGTTTAAATATTGTCGAACCTGGAAACCGAAGTGTACTGGGGCACCATCTTGTTGAAACGAGACACTTCCCCTGTCAACATAAAGAGCTTTCAAATTAGGCAAAACATGTTGCTCAACCAATTCTAAATGAATTTCTGATGTAATATTTCCATCTATAAAAAAGGGACCAATCACATTCTGGCCAATAATGCCTGCCTAACCATTCACTTTTCGCTTATTTTTACCTTAACTTAACAATTGTATGGACATTAGTAATACTTACATTAAAAAGACTTATTTTTTTCTCCTCCAGCAATGTTTTGGTAATATATATATATATATATATATATATATATATATATATATATATATATATATATATATATATATAA